>JBAWJQ010004391.1:0-256333 GCA_037783105.1 Bactrocera zonata
AATGAATTATGAATTTTTTCTTCCAACTTCAGCTACGAAATTGATTTTTAATGTCCTCCCTTACTCCCAACAGCACTATATATTTTAGTAAACTCATTTATTATGTAAAATTAATTAATTTTAGTTTAAGTAATCATTCGAGAGGCTTATCATTTCGGCACTCTTTTTTTCTCTATATTTATATACATATCTATTTATATACCTTAATATTTTGAAAGTAATTTCTTGGTTTGCATATTTTCTACCGTTTTTCATTGCCATTTGCAACTTATATAGTGGTCTCATTTATTTGCTACTAGATATTTAAATAAACTTAACTTAATTTACAAAAAATTATACATAAATACTTCATAAGTGTTTCAGACAGCCCCTTAATTAAGTGAATTAGCAAATTAATTGACTGATTTGAGGGACTCTGAAACACCGTTCATATTGAAGTGAGTTATATTATTGAATTGTATATTTATCTCTATTACACAACATTGCGAATTGACATAACTTGTTGTAATGCTGCATTGTAAAAGCAGATTATTTTACATTTTAATCTTACATTAAACAAGAAATGTATTAATTATGATCATATATTGGATTTTGTATTCAAAAAAAGAATAATAAATGTGTTGAGAATAAAAGTTTAAAGAATTCTTGAGGAGCAAACAGATATTCACAACAAAACTGTTATGCAAATAATAGTAGTAGTTGTAGTTCGTCAAAAACGCCCGCATGGTTCACGGCTCTACCAAAACCCACGCTGTGAGAGAACGATACTCGTACCATTGGTCTTATCAAAAACCTTCGACACAGTCAGCCACACAAGGCTTTTTGAGGACATCCTTTAACAATAAAAGGTAAACGATTATCTCTGCGACATTTCTCGCGTCCTCGCTACAAGGACCCTAATACACTCCCCCACTAAATCTACAGTGACCATATTCACAAACTGGACGAATTAGTACCGACTGGACTTAACTTTAAAGTCGATGACGTTAAAATTCCTACTGTTAACAATCCTTAGGAATTTAGGTGTAATGTTTGACAGCCTCTTACTCCTTTACGACCACTGAATCTAGTCTTGTAAACATAACACTAGTCAGTAGCTCATGAGGAAAAGACAAAGAAACGTCGTTAGCAACATACAAGGCAATCGGCGGCCGGTCTTAAACTACGCTGCACCGATATGGTTGCCTGGATGTAATGAAACGCAGACGAAGAAGCTTCAGACGTATCAGAACACTACACCCCGAACTACAACAGGATGCCTCTTGATGTCATCGGTCGAATACTTATGTACATATTGAGCCCATATGGAGCCACGTGCGGTAAGGGAACATAATGCACTACTTTCCAAGACGTTGCTACACGGACATTTTCTCAGAAACCATACCAGCAGTAGTCTGCTTGAAGCGGAGCTGTTTTCTAGGGACTCTAAAGGTCTTTCCTGGACTATGTCGAGGACATCGGACAGTACTCGTACTTCCGTCGCAACTCATTTCAGACATTCAGAGTGGATCCATTAACACCTTAATCAACTCACTCTCCTTGAATGGCGTACTTGGAGTCAAATCACCACCCATTTCAGAGCTCGAGTTCCCCCAAGAATCTAGAGTAGAGAGAGTTTGTGGGCGTTTACTAGTTTAGTAAACAGGACTTAAAAAAACAGAACAAATGGTTTTTTCGGCAAAATCAATTTATTTTATTCAAAATAGTCTCCTTCTGCTTCAATACAGCTTTTTGCACGGTCCGAAAGCATGTCGAACGAGTGTTTTAGCTCGTTGGCCGGTATGGCCGCCGGTATGCCGGTGCAAGCCTTTTGAATGGTCTCTACATTTGCATAACGCTTTCCTTTCATGGGCAACTGCATTTTTCAGAAAATAAAGAAGTCGCACGGTGCCATATCAGGTGAATACTGAGCGTGGTTAATGGTTAAAATGTGATTTTGGTCAAATAATCGGTCACATAGATCGAATCGAAGGTTGGATTCTTAACAATTTTTGGTCGTTAGTCTATTTGTGCGGAACAAACCATGCACACACCTTTCGTAAGCCCAAATGTTCGGACAAAATGCGATAAATCGATGTTTTGGAGATGTTCAATTCCATTTCCATGAATTTGAATGATGATTTCGGCTGATTTTTGATGAATTCTCGCACAGTTTCGATGGAATTTCCGGTGATTACGGAATTTGATTGGCCCACATGTTGATCGTCTTTTATGTCCTCACGACCACTTTGAAACGTTGACACCACTCGTGCACCTTGCTACGGGTTAGGCAATCATCGCCATAAACTTGTTTTATCAATTGAAACGTTTCGGTAAAAGTTTTACCATTTTTAAAACAAAATTTAATGTTGGCTCTTTGTTCGAAGCTCATTTTCGCACCGATAACAAGAACCTACTGACACTTCAAAGGCAATCACTTTACTTCCAATAGATGAAATGTTATGAAATTCTCACTGGACAATCGTTAAAGATAGCAGATTCTAACGCACCAGTCGACATATAGATGGCGCCACCAGGGGGCGCTAGATTCAAAAAGTCATGTTTACTTTGGAACGCTCCTTATATACTCGTATGTGGAAGCTGTAATAATGTTTACAAAGTCTACGGTGTGTTAAAATTGCAATACAAAATAAGCTAAATTTTCCACTGAGAAAGATTTTCAAGAAAACCGATTTTTTATAAAGCATTTTGAAAAAAAAAAAAAAAAATGTTGAAAAAATTATTTTTATTCTTCTTCTTCTTTTTCAATTTATTTGGAGTGCCTGTATACATATGTAAATGCATGGAGGTATATTAAAATGAAACTATTTTTTTTCTTAAGTTATAAATAATTTATATTTTTAAAAACATTTTTAAGGTTTTTTAGTTTTATAAGTACGTACATACATAAGTTAACGGCCGTTTGAACAAAACTTACATATTTTTATTTGTAATCTATTTAACTCAATAATAACTTGCTTCCGGCGGTTATTTGAGAGAGTTTTCGATTAGTTATATATTTGTGACGTTCCACAGATATTTTACGGCTTTACAAACAATACAGCATTGTGCAAGGCATGTGCAACTGGGACGCTTATTGATTAGCATTTGAAATTTTTTTGAAATCGAAAATTTTGAAATGATTTTTTAATACAAAATTTTGTTTGTATGTAGAGAAAGGGAGTCCGCGGTAGAACTTATCACTGGGTTTTAGTGAAGAACTCATATTTATGCTTTTAATTGTGGATAGGTTAGCGCACGTTCGCCATCAGACTAGCTTTTTAGCTGAGTATGAAATACGTTGAGCTATTTCTGAAGCACATTGGAGGGTTTTATGCAGCTTTGACACTATTTCACTGCACAAGACGGCGGTTTCTTCTACTTAATGGGTTATATGCAGTTAGAATTTTCAAATCGATTTTTATTTTATTTTATTTTTTAATGAACATATATAGTATTTAATAATATACACAGAAAATTTCATATCGTTCCGGTGAATATTTTCGAAGTTACACGCTAATTTGAAAAGGCCTTTCAGAGTGCTTGGAAGTACAAGGACAAACTTTAATGGCGTTTTCAAAGTCGTTGACCAAGATTCTTCGAAACGGAAAACTATTAGTCTCTAATTTTAACACGAGCTTCTTAAATACAGTTTTTATTAATAAAGCGAAGATTTTTTTCTCACCGATACATATTTTTTATGAACAATTTAAGTCCGAAATTTTGGTCAAAAATCGATTCTTTTCAGAAACCCTTTTTTTCAAAAAAATTTATTTTGCTTTTCCTTCGATTTGTTTTACAAAATTTTACATTTTTTTATTAAAATCTGTCAAAAATCGATTTTTTTTAGAAACCCTTTCTTTTTCAAAAACAAAAAATGATTTTGCTTTTCCTTCGATTTGTTTTACAAAATTTAACATTTTTATTAAAATCTGTTTGATTTTTTAATTTTAGAGGATCCACTTCAGCGATATAGTAGGCACCGCAAAACAACTATTTTGAGAGGAGCTCCCGGAGATCGACTGTAGTTCCCTTTCAAATAAATATTTTTACTAATACTGAGTCCTAAAATAAAGTTAAAAGATACCATTATGTGTATAAATTTTTGGATCAATAAATTGAATTTTCTTTTCAGAAAAAATTCTGAAAAAATTTGCTACTTTCGCCCTTCTAACTGTATATGACCCCTTAAAAAAGTAACATTTAGATATACTAATATTGAGTTAAAATAAATTTAAAAGATACCATTGTGTGTATTAATTTTTGGATCAATAAATAAATTTTTTTTTTCAGAAAAAATTCTGAAAAAATTTGCTACTTTCGCCCTTCTAACTGTATATGACCCCTTAAAAAAGTAACATTTAGATATTTTTGAAAATTAATTTTAAAAAATTTATAATTTTAATTAATAAACTTTAAGAATTTAGTAATATTATTCAATTTAGTAAATATTAATTTATTTATTTTTCTGCCAAAAATAAAGTTTCGAATAATTATGACACATCAGTTGCTTATATCTTGCACAATACTGTACATATGTATATATTTATATTTACATACACATATGCACATAACAAATGTAAGTAGGTGGTAAAGACATACGGATATTATTTTTTAAACCTAAAAAACTTGCAATTAACGAATACTGAAAATTAAATTATTTTTATTTTATTTACACTAAAACATGCATTAAATTCATACAACTGCCTCGAACCTATTGTTTTCTTCCAAATTTTGTTTTTGTTGCTCCTCTTTTGTTTTCTTTGTCTACTTCGCTTTCTCTTTCCTTGCTTTTTTCCGCTATTTCTTTTACTTTCTTTATTTTCTTTTCATTCTTTCCTTATTTTTATTTGTTTCCTTCTGTTCCGTACTTTCTTAGTCCTTCCTCTTTCTTTTTAGACAGAATAACGTGTGCTATCATCCGGTTTCACCTCAACGGGTATGGCCTTGACTATGAAACGCCGGCGATCGAGCAGTGTCGGTAAACTAGAACTTACACTTTTAGCGTTGCTGCCATCGTCAGTGATCTGTTTTGAGCGGGAAAGACAAAGCAGAAAAGGTGCAAACATACAAAGATGAGTTTAAATGAAATTAAAGTCATAGAAAATATTAGTTTAAAAGTTTTAATATGTAAGTATATAAGTAAGTATAAAGCGCAATTTGGAAAAAAAAGTGTTAGAGCAAGCTTAAGCAGACCTCTATAGTCTACACACTATATAGTCAATTACTGTTATGACAAGTGTTAGTAAGCTGTTTGAGTGCCAATTTCTGTGTGCGTTAGCTTATTGTTCAAAAGACAAGGAAAGCGGCTAGTAAGCGAGGCAGGAAGTGTTAATATCGCACTAAAGTGTTTAAATTAAAAGTGGGAGAGAAGCGTCAGTGGGGCTGAGAGCACAAAAAAACCACTCAAAAATATACTCACTTATGTTAGCGTATAAATGCTTTCGTTACATTCAAGACAAAAATTCATTTAAAATGCCTTAAACAAGTAGTAATTATTTGTAATATTCATTTAGAATGTGAATCACAAGTGCTAATTAAGTCCATTTATATTATATGTACATATTGAGTTTATGAAAACATACAAACATACATACTACAGTCATAATAGTATTATGTAATTGTGTGTATGTGTTTCCTTACAAAAATATATTATATAATTGCACTAGTTGCATTATAGTTAACGGTTTTTTTTTATCGAAATGTTAAGTGTTTCGTTTGTAGTTTTTGTTCTTAATACACAGTGTTGTATTTTAGCTTCAGTTTATTACATTTTTTTAATTTTTTTTTGGTTTAATTTTTAGTCTGTGTGCTATTTGAACTAATTTACACCGCGTATTCGATCTGGTTTATCTAAAACGAAATCAAGAAAAAATAAACAAAAACAATAAAAAATATTTTTCTGCATTATTAAGTGTGTTTATGTGTTAAGGCAAATTGTGAAAGAAATGTATGTATGGGTGTAAGCGAGCTTTTTGTTACATTTTGCTGTTTAAATTAATTGCATGAAGTGCCAGAAGCGTGAATTATATAAAAATGTGGTTTAAAAAGTTTTTTTGTGTATGTACATACATTAATTATTTAACAACAACTAGTTTTTTATGTAATAAGTTTAATTATTTAACAACCAAATTTTTTTATTTAATTAATTAAAATTTAATTAATTCATTAATTATAATTTGTTAAATTAATTAAAATTTAAATTAATTAATTAATTTGAAATATAATTAAATTAATTAAATAAAATTGAAATTAATTAAATACAAGATCAACTGGTTGTTATAACTAATCATAATTTATTATAGATTTAATTTTATCTAATGAAATTAAAAATTACAATTTCAATTTTTTAAATTTTTAATAATTAATTAATAACTTTTTAATTTTTAACTTTTTATATTTTATTTTTATTTAATTAATTTAGGTATTTTTATGCAGGATTAGACATTAATTAATTTTGTAACAACAAACTAGTCTTTTATGTAATAAATTTAATTATTTATCAACCAAATTTTTTTATTTTATTAATTAAAATTTAATTAATTCATTAGTTATAACTTGTTAAATTAATTAAAAATTCAAATTAAATAATTAGAAATATAATTAAATTAATTAAATAAAATTGAAATTAATTAAATACAAGATCAACTGGTTGTTATAACTAATAATAATTTATTATAGATTTCATTTTATCTAAAATATTAAAATAAAAAATTACAATTTAAATTTTTTAAATTTTAAATAATTAATTAATAACTTTTTACTTTTTAACTTTTTATGTTTGATTTTTATTTAATTAATTTAGGTATTTTTATGCAGGATTAGACATTAATTAATTTTGTAAAAACAAACTAGTTTTTTATGTAATAAATTTAATTATTTATCAACCAAATTTTTTTTATTTTATTAATTAAAATTTAATTAATTCATTAATTATAACTTGTTAAATTAATTAAAAATCAAATAGAAATATAATAAAATTAATTAAATAAAATTGAAGTTAATTAAATATAAGATTAATTGGCTGTTATAACTAATAATAATTTATTATAGATTTAATTTGATTTAATGAAATAAAAAATTACAAATTAAATTTTTTAATTTTTAAATAATTAATTAATAAAAAAATAGTAAATTATTTAATAAACAATTAAATTTTTAATTATTTTTTCATAACTTAATTTTTTACTTTTAAGCAGGATAGCGAATTATTTAATTAGGACTAAAAATTTTATTCTTAATTTTTCGGATTAATTTTTTTTTAAATTTCAATCCTTGTTTTTAATAATTTATTTAAAATTTCAATAAATTAATATTAAATTAAAAAAAAATCTTTGTTAATTAAATAAATGCATTAAATAGAATATTAATTAGTTAATTAATTAAGATTTAAATTAATAAAATAAAAATTTAATTGGATGTTAAATAAGTAATTATATTATTATCTAATTTAAACTTATTTTTTAATAAAAAAATTATTAGTTAATTTTTTAACAACCAATTAGTTTTTGTATTTAATTAATTTAGATATTTTTAAGCAGGAATGCAAATTTATTATTTTGGTAATTTTGGATTATTAATTAGATTTCTGTTTTTAATTAAAATTTTGCCGTTTTTTGGATTAAAAACTGCATTTTTAATTTTTTGGATTAAATTTTATACAATTTCAATCCGTTTTTTTAGTTAAAAATTTTAATTTGGGGTTAGCAATTTAGAAAATTGTTTTTAATTAGAATATTCGGCTTTACAAAATAATAAAAGAATATTTTGAGTGCTTTCTTTACAACTTATTTGAATCGTTTTTAATTATCTTTAATTAATTTAATTATTTTTTATTAATTTAGTTATTTTACAAGCTAGTTGTATTGCGTGTGGTTTTAGGTTAATTGCAGCTTAAAAATTTTATAGTGCGTGTTATTAGCAACTTTGTGCTTTTTACTAATATGTACAAATTTTAATTAGCTTTTAACATTTTTAAAGTTCAATTAGGATACATAAATAATACTCAACCTAGTATAAACATTTTTTTATATTATTTTTAATAAAAAAAATTCGTATAAATTTGTATGCGCAATTGTGATACTTTATTCATATATGTATTTGTTATTATATATTAACCATTTATTTAGTTTAGGTTTGTATGTAAGCTACTAAATACTTGTATATAGGAAAACGGCACTTTTTGAACACCTTATGTGTATATACAATTTTATATTTAATTAAACATTTTATGTTAATTAATTAATAATTTTCAATTTATAATTTTATTTAATTAATAGTTATAATTTTTATTAATCAATAATATTTTTATTAATTAATAATAATTAAAATACTGCTTATTTAATTAAAATAATAATTGAAGCATAATTTTTGTATTGTAATTGAAAAAAGGTCGTAATTAACATATCACAAGTTTTATAGTAATCCCTATTATATACTTCGTAATTACGTAATTACACCACCACCCTATATAAATTGACGTAGGTGTATATACGAGTATGTATGTATAGATATGTATAAACGTTGTATTTTTTTTTTAATTACAACTACAGTTAATGCTAACATGTCACCATTTAAGTACAAATAGATAAACTCAACTCCCTTACACCGCTACGCCAGTTATATTAACTACCTTTATGTTTGCATTTAAGTTTTTCAATTTACAATGATAAATGATATGAGATTAATTTTTATACCCAGAACACATCTTTATACCCTTCTGAAATATATATTTTTGTCTTTCGTTTCGTTTGGTATAAATCTAGGGTCAGATCGCCGAAACTTGTCAAAAACTTTTAAGCCAAAAAGTTCATAAATTATGGAATAAAGTTTCATTGGAAGGCTTAACATTTCAAAACTGTTGAGTTCTTCAAAATCGAAAAGAGAATAGTTTAAGGAACTTACCTAAACAGAGTTAAAACACCAAGAAAAAAAAATCGTTTTGTGGAATAAAATATGCGTAAAATGAAGTAGAGCTTGCGGTCTTAAAATTTAACATGAGACCTGATTATTCCCGACATTCACTCACTAATTCTTACCCATGTACATTAAAATCCACCCTGTGAGATGTTAACAATAGCAGAACGTAAACTGTCGGAAGCGATCTTTACTAATGACCATACACTGCCACTCGAAAACAGAGCGATCTTTATTTTTATCGATGATGAAACTGGGGACTACCACAAAACAAAGCCTCGAATACCTAGTTGACATCATTGACAGAAAAGACAGGAAAACGGTCTACTGTGTCACTTAAACGGGTACGAAAAGGTATTCGTGGAACCGCGTAAACGTTTCTACGCCAATAAAGAAGAAGAAGGTATTTGAAGCGTGATAATCAACTTTTCCATTAACTTTTTTCTGTAAATGTTGTTTTGGAAGTCAAATCCACCACATGTTTGCGTCTTTCACTGACTAGCTCCCAGTGAATGGAATCCTTGGAATCAAACCACCACCTACAGCAGAGCTCGAGTGGTCTCGCAACTCTCGAACTGTAACAGATGCAGCTTGATAAGAATTAGAAGAGACCCCGACATACCGAACATCCTATTCACTTTCAATGAGTTTAGGAATGACCCTAATCACTTCTTTGTATGCCCTATGAAGCCAACTCACCTAACATACTTTTCCTAATGGTGCGACCCCGTCGAAATAGCAAGTTTCTTGGACGTTCTGTTAAGTGATTTTGATGGCAATTGAAGGCAAACAGGATCTGTAAAACAGTTGCAACAACAAAAAGTCGCGTTGCTTTGGGGAAATCAAGGTCCAAAACGGTCCAACTCCGCACATATAATCCTGTTTTCTGCACCAAACACCAATAAAAAGTCAGTGCTGGTATGAGGACAGATTCGTTTTAAATTATTGCATGACCCCTTTCAACATTAACATTTTCATTTCGCACTTTCAGACTAAAACTAATTTCTAAAGACGAATCTAAAAGCCAAACTCTTTCCTGAACCGAATCCATAACATTTCGACGAACGTCAGTCCGAGTCGTTTCATTTCTTGTTAAAAGGTGAAATTTCCAATAAATCTCGGTTCAAATTGGATATATAAAAATTATATATACAACGCTAGATCCGCATCCGCAATATTGAAATATCCAAATTCACCACAGGTAGATTTTATGTGTGAATAAGTAATTTCTGTCCGTTTTGTTTCAGAATATTTTTTTGACATGATCTTGAGTTTGCATATATTCAAGCCTTCGACATTTACATGTATATATTATTATATACACTAAAATATTTAGTCTTTGGGTATAAAAATATGAACTCCTACCGTAATTTGACCTTATTACTTGCTCTATTGAATTGCTTATGGTGGTTATTAATTTATTTACAAATACTTTTTTGTTTTTGATAATTTTATGTACACTTTATTTGTGAGTACTCACATCGATACAGGCACATTGACTGTCGTCAAATATCGTGCCGGTCGTACAGGACTGGCTGTCGCGGCAAACACAACGGCACTCCGTTTCATCCCAGTATTTGTGTCCTTGCTGGAAATTTAATTAAAATATATGTATAAAAACATCATCATTTTAACGATTTATTTATTATAGGGTGATCCATTTCGAAGTGCCCTACTTTTATAAAGAACAAAATATAAACATCCAATTGAATGGTATATGTTTATTATCATTCGAAAGTATATTCTTCGGCATTTATTTTTTAAAGATTATCTCTTTTAAATGTTGGCCATGGCTAAGCCTCAGATGATCCATCCATTGAGTCCAATATTTGATGACTTGTTCGGGCATTTCGACTGGTAACTGGAATTAAAACCAGTGACGTTTTGCTCAAGGCCAGAATCCAAGCGGGGTTGTCCGCATATCCCCACAAACCACACCGCTGTTTTTTCTGAATGAAATGGTAGCTCTTGAACCTCTTCAAGTTGCTCTATATCCCAAACGTGGCAATTTTGTTTATTTTCATACCCATTGAGCCAGAAATGGACCGAACAAAATTTGGCTTGAAAGCGTTGGATCTACTTGGAATTTTTCAAGAGCCTTTAGAACGAAGCGATATCGTTTATGAGCCTCGACTGGCTTTAGTTTTTGTACGAGCTGTATCTTGAAGATCTCGACGTAAAATGCGTCAAATCTTTCAATACGTCAGTCCTAGTTGCTGTGAACGCCGCCGAATCGACCAGCATTAATACCAATATCAACGTCAGCCTAGAAATCCAACTCAGAATAACTCTTGCCAACAGGTGCTACTTCGGATTAAGTAGGCGATTGAGTCACTCATCATCCCCGTCCTGATATATCCAGAGGCATTGGCGATAACAACATCTGATGAGTGGAGTTTTCGAGAGAAAGGTTCTGCAGAAGATTTTAGGTACTTTGCGCATTAGCAACGGCAAATATCATTGACAGAGTTCGGTGAATTAAGGAACAGCGGCTACACTGGCTAAGTCATGTCGTCCGAATGGATGAAAACACTCCAGCTCTGATGATATTCGACGCAGTACCCCGCAAATCGTAGTAAAGTTGAATGATTTGTAAACGTTATTCAGACGTACATAAGTCTTTCTATGATGAAATGCCAAACATAACGGCTTGACACGACTTACGCGTGATCTGTCATAAAAGGCTATTGAAAAAAGTACCTCTACTTGGATCACCCGTTAGTTTCTTATAATATTTCATCATTTCTTCAATACTTCATACTAACCTCTAAACATTTCTGCAACGCATCGTCATTTGTACACTCACAGCTGCACTTGTCCGGCCGGTATCTCTGATATTGCTTGCAGTCCTGTAAAAATTAGCCCATGTCAGTACATAGTTATATCTTAAAAATTACCATCACCACCTCGACAAACACACACATGCATACATATAGGAATTGCAACAAAGCTCATTTCGCTGGCGCAAACAACAACTACGAAAAGCAAAGTAAAAGCATAAAAGCGACCATACCCGACTACCTACCTCCGCCTTAATGCGACAGTCGCATTTGCATTTCGTGTGCTGTTCGACGACGACAATATCCTTGCCACGAAGGCGCATTTTTCTGCCGCCGACCACTTCAAAAGGAATCACCTCAAAGTTGATTGTCTCCGTCTCGGCAGGTTGACACGACATCAGTTGGGAGCCGCAGCAGCCGCCGCAGCGCTTCACACGCGTGCACTTAGGAAAATAGTCGATTTTTGGATCATTCGAGGACTCCAGCGGTATGAGCGGCACAACGGTACTCTCAGGCATGCAAGCAGCTGACTTAGCTTGTACTACATTAGCTGAATTGGGGGGAAAGGAAAAAATAAATTTATTACGTGAAATGCATGAATTGGCAAAGCGTAAACGTTGGCTTACCGCGCTCCACGCTGCGTCTGAAGGTGTCTGTAAGATGAATAAGAAAAGAGAGAAATATTAATTGACTGATACAAAAAATTAAAAAGGAGTCTAAATAAAGTAGCAAAAATCTAACATAAGTCTAAAGTATATGTTATATCTGTTCGTGTTCACATTACCCATATTCCCCGCGTCATAGCGTAATAACCTTGTCATCGTCAACGTGCGTCGGTTACCGAATTAATTTGCTTTTTTCACTGTGTCTGTCTCATTTTTAATGTGGTTTTCAATTTATATTTTTAATGTATGCCGGGAATTTACGTTTAACAACAATCAAAATGATTTCGCCAATGACTTCATGTGTGGAAAATACTAAGCTATACATTACACTCACCTTGTAAGCCAAGCTGTGGATCAATGCTATCCTTATCCACGAAGCGTTCTATTAAGTCCTCTACATCGGTCACATTGGACAGCTCTTTGTAGAAGGTTAACATATTCTGAAAATAATAAGTATTTAATGCTTTATTAGTATGGAAATTTATTTTAGTATGTAGTAGTATTAATAAAATTCTGTAGTTATTCTAACCTTCATACTATATGTTAGATATATATTTATAAATTGCTGATCTTTTCTCTAATGCATGGTTATGCATTCTCGCTTCTATGCGAGGGTTTTTCAATCTTAAGCTTTCACCGCTTTACTCACACTGAGATTGCAATATCATATGGAATTCCATATGTAATCTAATTAAGGTTTAATTCTTGAGAAAACCGTTATATTAAGCACATTCAATTGTATATTTAATATACATACATATTTACATTTGAGTAGCGCGTGAGATACATTTATTACTACGATATTTTGTTTACTAGTGAGCGATTCGTCTTTTTTCAAAGTTATACCTAAGTATAACTCTTTTAAAGCACTCTACTATCAAAGCGGTCCGATAATTGGAGGCTCTTGTATGTATGTAAAAATTGTTTTTTTTTTTTAACCGCTTGAGCGTTTATCGTTGATATAGATCTACCTTTCAGAACGCAGAAAATGAATTTTCCGACAGTTTGTTGGAGTTGGAGCGTTATGGATCAGGGTTATGGAGTTAGACGGTTAGTAGGTTTAGAAATAATCAAATTTTGCGAAATTCCAATTTTTCTAGGCTAAGAACATATCGGACTGAAGGCTTGGTTCAAACCCCTCCCAATACTCCTTTATGGTTGCATAGAGAAGAATGTAAAGAAGCTTCTGAGGCGTGGTCTAATTTAGTACACCTTAACTAGGTTTTCATATTCCGTCGACAATAAGTGCAAAGGGATCATCTTAAGTGCAATATATTTAAAAATATGATACTAGCAGCAGACTCGAACGTTTCCCGGTTAAATTATATTTCAAAAAAATGTATCTTGCTAAGTTGGTAGGATTGTTCGTTATTACTATACCAAATATGAGCGCGATCTGTCAAGCAATTTGTTTACAGCAGCTGCTTAAGCCGGTACACCTCAGCAGTGCGTTGCGATTTTTACATTGGATAAAAATATCGAACAAAGAATTTGTCTCAAATTTTGTACTTCTAACCGAATTTCGTGTGCGGAATCGTGCAAAAGATGTACTATGATTCAAAAACACAAGCCTACGAGTTATACAAAGCCTTCTATGTTCAATAGTTAAAGACATACCTCCTTCTGGACGACTTTCGACCGCTTCATCTGATGAAAATATTAAAAAAGTGAAGGATATGGATATGGTGTTTAAAAATCGTCAGGCAAGTGTTAGAGAGATGGCAAGGGTGGTCGACATCTCTCGCGAGTTCGTTTGATGGATTTTGGTGGATATTTTGGAAATTAAATCCGTTCTTCCTCGACTCGTCCTGATAGAGCTGAATTTTTTTCAAAAGTAGTACGATTGTGACCGAATTTAAAGCCAAAACGTAGTGAATACTATCGATCAACCACCGTACTCACCAGATATTAAGGACCATTTGTTAATAAGTATAGCTATGTGCTATAGTTGTCCGATCTGAACAATATCTTGAGAAATTGCAGCCATGCTTTAAATAATCTATACATGAAGATACGTTGTAAAATAAAAATGGTATTGATCGGTCAGTGTGTATGACAGCTATATGCAATAGTGGTCCGATTTTGTCGCTTCCGACAAAAAAAGTTGTTTCTTGGTGCGAAACTGAAGGACTAGTTCGCTTATACTTGTATACAAACGGACAGAAATTCCAATACAATATTATACATTAAATAAAAAGAATAAAAAATTTGCTATTTTTCTTTCTAGTTTAATACAGCTTCACTAAAAAGTATAGATGTATATTACATACATATGTATATGTAGATTGTAATCACATATCATAAAAGATCTCAACTACCGGGTGAATACCCGCACATTCACTATGAAAACACTACAAATCAACCGCAAGGTGTAAAAACCCGCTTGACACAAGTTTAATATCTAACAAATCACAGATTAATTATTCAATTAAATAATTTAAATTAATTTAAGCTTTCATATACTTACAGAAGTATTGTAATATGTTAATATAATATACATATGTGCTACATACTCGTATATACATATGCACGTCCAATTAAATATTTTCCTACTTGTGACACCTACTATGCACAGTAAAAAATCTTATTTTGTAAAAATCGATTGATAAGAATCGAGTTGTGGCTTTTATTTTATTTTATGTGATCGTACATTGCCTTTTAAAAATTTGTTTTTATGGCTTTTTTGCTTGTTTAAAGTAATATGCATATTTATGGTTATTTATTTGTTATATTGTTGTTGTAATGAGACACCCGCCAGCACCTTTTTGTTTTTGACGTATTTTCGCACAATTTTTTGTTGCCGTGCAAATTAACTCGTGTATTTATGCATGTGGTACATACATACACACATATATAGTTATGTGAGTCATCGCGACATTCCTCATAAAATATTTAAGTAAACAAGTGTTTTGCTCAAACCGGTAAGCAGTTAGTTAATCAGTTAACTGTTGGGAAGCCAATAGCCTGCATAGGCGCCAAAGATTGTTGGCTGGCTTCGCACGCGCCACTTTGATTGGATCGCAAACTGTTGAGTGATGTAGTGCAGCAGGTGTTTATTTTTGGTACACTTTCAGTTCTCACTTATTCCGGATAGTCAGCAACTATATTTTCTTTTGTATATTAGGGTGGTTGACAAATGATTTTGATGTTTTTTCATCTCCTCATTTAGTTAGTAATGTCTCAGATGATAACCTTTTGACCCACTGATATTTGATTTCTTCAAGTTAAACCGAATAATAAAATACTCGGAGACTTAAAGGAAATATCCAAAAATTAGTGTATCTAAATATTCTATTTGGATGAGAAATAATTATAGGAAGCCTAAATCGGTAGGTCCAGGAGATTAAAAACTTTTTAAAAAATAACCTATCCTATTAGATTTTGAAAAAAAACTTAAAATACTAATATTGAAACCAATTTCCAGCACGAATTGAAGTTATCCATGTAAACGAACAATTTGTATAGATATACATACGTATGTATGTATATCCATGTACGCTCAAAGCGCGCTGTCGATTTATAAGGATCTTATGACTTTACATAGGGCTTTTGGGTATCACAACGGACTGCCGTCGTAAGACTTTCAAGTGAGATCCCTGTTAGAATTAATCTCTTAACTTAACTTAACCTTCTTTAAAAAATCTATTTATCAATTTTACCACGAACTGACATAAAATACAACATTTTCATGCCATCAGTGTAAAACTTTTCTGGTTTCTCGGCGAAAATCAGTGACAAGTAATTTTCACAGGCTTCTCTTGAAGACAACTTTACTTCATTAAGGAAGTTCTGCATTGACCGAAACAAATGGTAGTTCGATGGGGAAAGGTCAGGGCTATACGGTGTTGATGTATCCACCCCGCAAGTCTCTCTCAGTTTTAGCCGAGTCATCAAAGATGTGTGTGGTCTAGCGTTGACCTGATGGAAGACGAAGCCCCTTTTGTTGATCAGTTCTGGCCGTTTTTTTCGATTGCTTGCTTCAATCTCATCAGTCTGCGGGCACAATTTGAAAGGCCGAGTCCGAGTCAACTTTGATCAAATGATATTTCGTTGCTATCGATATTAGTGTTAGTAGACAGAAAACTAATTTTTCCTTCTCTTAAGTACCACCCTATTATTTTAATTTGTATAACGCTAAGCGGAATTTGATGTTGCAGCGATTTTTATTTACTCGAGTTTGCGGAAATTACCAATGACGCGTTCAGTGGCGACTCATTGCAATGTCATGAGTGAGTGCAAAAAAAAAAAAAAATAGAGCGGATGCGCTACCTGAACTGTTTGTGAAATGCTCGTAATTGATTGCACATGTTAACATACATATACTAAAATATTCGAGTCCAATAAATGTCCCGTCGAAAGACTAAGGACAACGCTAAGATCCGTTTTTTTTTTTAATAAATAAAATACAAGTGTTCAAAAATGTTTCATTATTTATTATTTATTAAAAACCGCACGTAACAAAAGAAAGGCTCGTGTGGTTTAATCAGATTTCAGCTTAAGACTAATTTACAAACAGAATGAAAATCTTGGCTTTGGCTATTGGCTATTGTTTACATTAAAATCTCTGCACAGCAAAAATGATGCGCAGCTCTTGTTATTTGTTTACTTGACTTTTATTTGTTTACTTGACTTTAATGGATGGGTGTGAGAATGAATGTCACCAAAATATTGATGCTGCAGTAATTGGATATTAGTAGATGGATGTGAGAGTGAATATGTCACTCCTCCCTCCTTAAAAAGGCAGCCTATACTTGGGCTGGCATTGATGGGTACAGTGTGGGTAATGGGTTTTCTCCAAGTTCGTTTTCTTGAAGTTGTGGCTGATTTCTTTCAGTTTGTTTTCTTAATTTTGTATACAAAAATATAAATGGATTAAAGTTTATGTACTTAAGAATAAAAATCATTGCGACCAAAGCCAGAATAGCCAGTATAATAATTGTATAAAGTGTGATATTGTTTTGTGAAATCATTTTTATAATGTCATTGTGTTTTAAGATTTTGATTTTAGTTATGTTGAGCGGTGGATACAAAGGTGTTAGGTCAATTTCTGGGTGTAAATAATTTTCGCTTAAAATAATATTTTCGATTTTTACTTTACATTGTGTTATTCTTATAATTTTATTTCCCTTTATTTGTATGTTGCTGTTTGAATTTTGACAGTTTTGTGTAAGAGTTGTTTGGGTCAGATTCCATGTTATTATTACATTTGGTTCAATATACTTAATTATTTCTTTTGTAAGGACTGGTACAAAATTACATGTTGGGTTTCTTTGTTTTATTATGTTTGCAATACATTCACTATTTACTTCTTTGTTGTCTTGATTGTAAATTTTATTATCGTTTTCAAAGTAAGAATCACTGCCTGAGTACTCCAATTGGTACCCGTTTCTATCGGGATAAGGGATTATTTTAATGGTGTTAATTAGTTCGTGATTAATAGGAATATGTGAGATTATTAGTATTTCATTATTCTTATAGTTAATCCAAGTGGATGTTTTTGTTAATAATATGTTTTCGCTGTTAACGTTTTGGAGCTTGTCGTAATTAAGCAGTTTTGGGTTGAACAGTCCCAGTCGTGAGAGCTGCATTCCCATTTCAAGGTCCTCAATGTACTCAATGAACTGTATTAGTTCATAAACCAAGGTGTCAATGCTATTTCTATTGTTTTCATACTGTTTGATTCTCTGCAATCCGTCATTAACGAATTGCATTACTTCGTTAAATTCGTGCATTTTTATTGAATTTTTCGCCTCCGAATTCAGTTTCTCTTCGAATTGTACTCTGTCATTGTCGTCGAGTGTGCCGAAAAGGAATTTAAAAGCTGAGCCTACGAAATTGAAAAGACCGCGTTTTTGTCTACGTTCTTTGTGTAGAGTGATCCCGCTTAGTTCTTTAATCAGTTTGTTATACAAAAATTTGATCCGGGGTGTGTCTGTACCGTTTTGTATTTTGTTTCCAAAATATGTGGTTATAGTGTTTATTGCTGTGAGGTTGACTGTTAGGCAATGATGTTCGAATGCTGATGGTCTTTGAATTGGTTTACTTGAGAAAAGAAGATATCCATGGTTTGTATCGATGCCGCCTATCTGAATTTGTTGGGCATGGCTCATGGTAAGCAACAGGGACAGTATCATCACTGTGCGCCAGATACCTGTGGAATGGGGACCTCATTAATTTTCTTTCGTTTTTTAAACTGCGTTTTATAATAGTTAGTAGCTCTGTTCCGATTAGTGATTTTGTAATGGTCCGGGTCGGTTTGTTCGACATTTTTGTTTTCTTTAAATGGGTTTTCTAATTTTCCCTTCTGAAGGGGACCCTTTCTGTATTTGGTGTCTATGACGTATTCCTGACGATCATCATTTAATTTGTTTATTTTTTGTTCTTTAATTTTTTGTGCGTCCAGGGTTGGTTGTCCGGCGTAAAGAAATATGTGTGCGGGTGTCTGTCCAGTGGTGTCATGCCTGGTTTTGTGATTGTAAATATAAAGAATATTTTCCATTTTGCCCAGTTTGATTTCATCGTTTTTGGAGGAATTAATTATGCGAATTTTTTCATTTATTGTTTTATGTAATCTCTCAACATCCGCCACGCCCGTTTTAGCTGTGTTTAATTGTAATTCAACACCCTCGCTCTCGAGCCATTGCTTAAGAGCTAGGCTGGAAAATGCACCGTCCCTGTCTGCCTTTAACAGTGTAGGTTTTCCGAGTTGGTTAAAGATACGCATCAGGGCGTTTTTGCATTCTATCCAATCTTTTGTTTTTATTTGTTCTAGAGTGGCGAACTTTGAGTAAATGTCAATGCAACTAAGGTAATGCTTACCCTCGGATGAATAGATGTCTATTACAAATTTATCGCGGCAATGCCCAGGGCTAGGTGTGACTTTAAAAGGCATTTTTGTGTTTCTGTGTTCTGTCTTGGCTAGGTTACACACACGGCACTCATTTATGATGTTTTGAATCAGTAGTTGGCTATTTGGGAAATAATGATTTTCTTTGAATAATTTAGTCATTTTTTGGATACCTGGATGCAACAGTTTTTCATGGGCTTGAAGTATGATTTCTTTAAACTCAGCATATGAGCTCACGTTGTTCAATAGAATGAGGCTACGAGTCACTTTAGTATAAGAGGGGTTAATAATTTCCCTATAGGCTGTCTGGATGATCTCGAAATCGGCATCGCTCACGATGTACATGGCAATGCTTTTGGAAATGAAGTGGTCAAGTAAGAATTGCTTGGCGTTCTCAACAGTCATGTTATTATAGTGAATTGTGGTTATTGAATTTCCGAAAACGGTTGTCTGCTTTACACTATTCTGATCTGATTTAATGAATATTATCTGTTTTTTGAATACATTTATTGGTTTTTCTGTTAACTGGATAAGATCATTACTGTCTTCTACTGCACTATGTTGGGTGGCTTCACTGAAATGATTCTCCTCAACCTTGATTCTGGACAGTGCGTCAGCAATTGAATTCTGTTTCCCTTTTATGTACTCAATATCAAAGTCAAACTCAGCCAATCTAATTCTCCATCTCTGCAGTTTGGCATTTGGCTCCTTTAAATTATGTAACCATCTGAGAGGCTGATGATCACTAGCTATTTGGAAATGTCTTCCCAACAAGTAGTGACGGAATGTTTTTGTGGCCCAAACTATGGCAAGTAATTCTTTTTCGATGGTGCTGTAATTTAATTCATGGTCATTCAATGTTCTGCTTATGAAAGATATGGGGTGATTGTTTTGAGAAAGGACGGCTCCAAGAGCCAGGTTACTAGCGTCTGTAGTCAATACAAATTTCTTTTCAAAATCGGGAAGTTGTAGAATTGGTTCGCTTGTTATTAGGGTTTTAAGTTTCTCGAATGCTTCCACATATTCGTGGTTGTTTATGTCTATTTTTGCTCCTTTTTTAAGTAGCGGGTCATGGGCTTTGCTATGTCAGCGTAGCTTGGGATAAACTTTCGGTAATAACCGGTCATTCCGAGGAATGCTCTGATTTCTTTTACTTTTGTTGGGATTGGGTATGATGCTATGGCTTCTACTTTAAGAGGGTTTGGTTTTATTCCATCGGGTGTTACGATGTGTCCTAGAAAGGTTGCTTCCTTTTTCAGGAATTCGCATTTATCTAGTTGCAACTTTAGATTTGCTTCGGACAATTTTTCAAAAACCAATTGCAATGAGTTTAAGTGTTCGTCGAGAGATGTGGAAAAAATAATGATGTCATCCAAATAAACCAAACAGTGTTTGTTAATTAATGGTCGGAGTATGTTATTCATGCACCTCTGGAATGTGGCGGGTGCATTTCTTAGGCCAAATGGCATGCGAACATATTCATAATGACCACGTTTGGTTGAAAATGCAGTTTTCTGTATGGATTCTGAATCCATTTCTATCTGATGAAAACCCCTAGCTAAATCAATTGTTGTGAAGTACTGGCATTTTCCCAGTTTTCCAAGTATTTCGTCCATGTTGGGAATAGGAAATCTATCGGGAATGGTTATTTCATTCAGCTTCCTGTAATCAATGACTACTCTGTATTTTGCTTTTCCCGAAGCGTCGGGTTTCTTTGGTACAACCCAAGTGGGACTATTGTAGGGTGAATTACTTTCTCTGATTAATCCCTGCTCAAGCATCTCCTGCACCTGGTTCTCTACCTCATTTTCGTGTGTTTGAGCAAGTGGGTATTGTTTTGAATAAATGGGAGAATTGTGTGTTGTGTTTAATACATGCTTGATTGTGTTTGTGAATGTCAAACGTTCTCCTTCAGAATATTGCAAATCTTTAAATTTGTTCAATAAATGTTTTAATTTAGAGGTTTCCTCCGGATTAAGGTGATCCAGACGGAATAGTGAAAAGTCTATTTTTTTATCTGATTTGGAGATTGGTTTCTCATATGAATCTTGTGTGTAGAAAAATTGACCTTTGTTTGAATCTGTGTCTATCAATGGGTAGGTTTTATCGAAAAGTGTAATAGTATGAGTTTTGTAATTTATTATACCTTGTGCTTTATTGAGCAGTTTTCTGCCAATTAGCATATCGTAGTCGCCAGAAAAGTCGTGTAAGTAAAATTGTTCAGGTGTCCTAATTATGTTGTTGCTTGGCAGAGTTATTGAATCTTTTAATGTCATCGGGCCATTTGATGTAAAAACTTCACATTCAGTATTGTGTATTGGTAGAGAAAAAAATTCTTTCGCATCATGTTGATTGTGGATCCTGTGTCAATCAAACATTTGTGAGCGTGGCCCTTGTGGGTAATTATTAAGTATTGGTATCTTCCGGGGCTGGTGACTGAAAATTTTCGTCAAAATTGATTTCGGCTTGGTCTTGATTGAGTGGTGCCTGACACTGTTCTTCATAAGTCTGGTCTTGGTACTGAGTGTAGTCGTAGTATTCTTGTTCGTATGGTTGTTGATAATCTTGTTCGTATTCTTGTGCTTCTTGTAATCTAAGTTCGTCAATGGACATTTTGGTTTGTTGGCTGTCGGATGGTCTTGGTCGTTTGGTTGTTTGTTGTAGTGGGAAGTTTGGGTTAGATGGCATGCGTGGTTGTTGTGTTTGAGGGGTTAGGTTAAAATTAGATTTGGGAAATGGAGTTCTGTTTAAAATTGGTTGAGGATTCATGTACCTGTTGGGTCCGGGATAAGTTTGTCCGGGTCCCATGGGTTGGTTGTTAGATAATTGTTGTGTATAAATGGGTCTGGGTGCATGCATGTATGGGTTGAAGCTGGGTTGTAATGGTTGAGGATATTGGGGGTATCTCGGTTGGTATTGGGATTGATTGATTGGGTAATTTTTAAATGCTTTCGGATTTTGGTAAAAATTTGGAGTTTTATTTTTAATTTCAATGTTTTTATTTGTTTCAAAATTAATATGTTCTTCATAAATGCCCTCATTTTGTGCAATGTTAATTAGACTTCTCAAGTCTGGAATGTCGTGATGGGCCAAAATAGTAAATAATTGAATTGGTAATTTTCGAATTAGTGTTTTTATGGAATCTCTGACCGCTTGCAAATAAATAATAAGGTTTGATTGATTACCTTCGAGATGTAATTTGGAGATGAGTATTTGGCGTCGTCGCTCGGCCTCCTCGCAGAATGCACGCAGATTTCCCCTGTAGGGCGTCTCGCGGAAGTTCTCCAGCAGCTTGTAGTTCGGCGCCTGTGGTTTATACTCGCTGATCATTCTGGACTTCAAGGTCGGCCAGTCTTCTATGGTTGGCAGACCCAATGTTCTAGTCACATGACCCTCTATGTTCCGCTCAATGGCTCCAAGCAGGATGCGTTGTTGTCGCACATCGTTGGTATGGTAGAGGGACAGTATGTAATCCACTCTGCTGATGAAGGTAAAAAGTGTTTCTGGCTCTCCCCTAAATGGAGGGACATCCTTAAGTTGTCCACGGGCCTCAGCAAGGTTGCTCTCGTTTAATGTATTCTCTGGTTGTGCCATTTTTTTTTTTGTTTGATTGTCACTTAATTCGATGTTTTTACGTTGCCTTTGGACTTACAGGTTTTTGTGTTTTTGAATTTTTGTTTTGCTTCCACTTGTTTGGGATAACCGTATTGGAATTATTTTCCCAGTTGAAGCGCGTATTTTTGCGAATTGCGGATTATAAAATTTAACTTATTTTCCACTCGCGTTGAAGCGCGTATTTTTGCGAATTGCGGATTATAAAATTTAACTTATTTTCCACTCGCGGTTCTTTTTTTTCGGATACTTGTAGTATCCTACCGACTGCGCCACTAAAATATTCGAGTCCAATAAATGTCCCGTCGAAAGACTAAGGACAACGCTAAGATCCGTTTTTTTTTTTAATAAATAAAATACAAGTGTTCAAAAATGTTTCATTATTTATTATTTATTAAAAACCGCACGTAACAAAAGAAAGGCTCGTGTGGTTTAATCAGATTTCAGCTTAAGACTAATTTACAAACAGAATGAAAATCTTGGCTTTGGCTATTGGCTATTGTTTACATTAAAATCTCTGCACAGCAAAAATGATGCGCAGCTCTTGTTATTTGTTTACTTGACTTTTATTTGTTTACTTGACTTTAATGGATGGGTGTGAGAATGAATGTCACCAAAATATTGATGCTGCAGTAATTGGATATTAGTAGATGGATGTGAGAGTGAATATGTCACTATATGTATGTGCCTTTTAACTCCCCTTCGCGTTGCTTAGCACTGTTAGTTGCCTGATTTTTAATTTCAAGTGATTAACACGTTTGCACCTACAGCGTTGCAGGTAAATAAAGGGTGTCTCAAGAGCGCTTTGTTTTAAAAGTGAATTGAAATGGAAGGAACATATTTTTTACTTGTTGGTCGGGGCAAATAACTCTGTTGCTGTAGATATAAGTACAATAACTTGAGTTTTACTGTGCTAAGATTGAGTAGTTCCAATTTTTCATTGGAGGATTTTCACTTTTCACGAAAAATATGAAAAATATATACTATACATATAATGACTTCCTCAAACAATCTGTCTATCTTCAGCGTAAAGCCTTAAAATTCGTTATACAAAAAAATAAAAACAAAGAACGACATAAGTTTGGAGAGTAAGTAGCTTTTGGCCCACCCTGTAAATAATTTTCCGGCATGATTTTTCCAATAATTTCTATGAAAGTTTATTAACGTGAAAGTAGAATGTTGAGTTAGCAAGCAATTAAAGCATTAAAAGTGCATTAAATATTTTGTCATTAGAATTCTACCGAGGATCAATGCTAGAAAACTAGTTTTATAGTAAACTCCTCGAATCGGTTTAAACCAGATATTGTAAATCTCTTCTTAAAGTTTAGTACTTAATTCTAATTATGGAAAAAATATGAATAGTCACATTGAATTGTTTTACCTGGTGCCAATGTACCCGAGACTTTCAGCTCGTTTTTTCAAGGTCGCCAGATTTTCGCTTTGCATATTCGGAACAATGAAAGAGACTTTATATTGCAGTTAGTTTACTGTTTGCTAATTGCTCTGTAAAGCTACGTCGACGTGTTCTTCATCAAGATTTTAAAATTAACATAATGAAAAGCTTGCAAATATTGAGTTCTGTTCGATGACATAGCATTTTTTTATTATGTACTCTAAATTTTCGAAGCCAGTTAAGTACAGCCGATACTTGTGTGCGAACTGACGACTGATGAAATATTCTAATGTTGACTAATCGGTTTTGCGTCGGCGTGACCCCGCCTTTTAATAAGTTTAATGGGCATATCTCCTAAACCACTTAAGATATGTATAAAAACCAAATTTGCTGAGTTCAAATCTTATAAGCACTTCTAAGGACGGTGTGAAAATGAATGAATTCGCTCATTCCCCATATAACGGTACTGTTAAAAACTACTAAAAGTGCTATAAATCAAAAACTTAATACGTCAGAGACATTAAATGTTACACACCATGAGAGGCGTGGCACCGCCCACTTTTTGGTGAAATACCATATCTCGGGGCCCGACTAACCGATTTCGACAAAGTTCATGGTATTCTTCTTATATTCTTGTGCCACATTGTGAAAATGGACGAAGTCGGACAACAACCACGTCTACTTCCCTACTAGTTTCCAGTACACAAATCAAAAAGAAATTAATATAACGGGATAAAACTTTGCACGAATAATGCCCTTAGTATGTGCCACCTTATGACTAAAAATTGTTTAAATCCAATATAAACTGTTCAAGTCCCTATATACCAAATATTTAGACCTGGGGACCTATAGTGGACTTTTGATCAAAAATGGCGGTCAATGTGGAATATATATAACTGAAATTAATGGATAATCCTTTTCTTATAATGTTATGTCAATATGTCAAAGTTAAATCGGACTAATACTTCCCTTAACCCCCACATACCTAATATTAAGATTTTCCAAGTTCCAGATGACTTTACTCTATATGATTGGCTTTACGACTTAAAGTATTTCCCCGGGTTTGATTCTTGCAAGTTGTAAGAGTATATGTACACTGTGAATTTGAATATTTTCTGGCTTCAACGCCATCGTCTTTTGAGAAAACAACTTGCGAACCTGGAGTTCCGATTTCACGTAGATTTGTATAATATGTGTAAGAAGGGCGATTAATCGATTTAAGATATGTGGGGCCAGTTATTTTATGTTAAAACAGCAAACTTCACCAGGGTTATAATGTTCCGACTGGCCAGAAGCATTGAATTATATGTTTGGAACTGTGCCCAAAACATAAGATGGCATTGTATTTATTTTGAAAATTCTTTATTTATTCTTCCAAATCAATTTCATCCGCTTCAAAGTAATCCCCTCCCGATGCAATGCACTTATGCCAACGGATTTTCCAATCTTCGAAACACTGGTTGTAATCACTTTCCGGGATGGCCTTCAGTTCCGTCTTCGCTGCGGCTTGAATCTCCTCTATCGTATAAAAACGGTGTCCCAGGAGCGGTCTTTTGAGCTTGGTGAACAGCCAGAAGTCGCACGTCGCCCGATCAGATGAATGCGGTGGTTGCGGAACGATATGGGTTGAGTTTTTGGCGAAATGATCACGAATTACGAGGGCAGTATGGGATGGTGCATTATCATGGTGTAAAAACCAAGAATTGTCTTTCCACAATTCCGACCTTTTTAGGCGGATAGCGTTACGCAAACGACGCATAACGTTCAAATAATATTCCTTGTTGACTGTTTGACCGGTTGGAAGGAATTCATAATGCACAACACCACGATAATCGAAGAAAACAGTCAACATGACCTTGATTTTTGATCGACTTTGGCGCGATTTTTTTGGTCGCGGCTCTCTTTTGGCACGATATTCGCTCGATTGATCGGTTGTTTCGGGATCGTAAGCATAGATCCAAGTCTCATCGCCAGTTATAATGCATTTCATGATACCCTGGTAATCGGAAAGCATCATTTTACACACTTCAACGCGACGCTTTTTTCCAAAAAATTCAATGTTTTCGGTACCAGTTGAGATTTGACACGCTTGAGGCCCAAAACATTCTTCAAAATGGTATTGGTTGAGGCTTTCGATATGCCAACTTCATCAGCAAGGTCTCTAATTGTTAATCGACGGTTTTTCAACACCAAATCTTTGATTTGTTGAACGTGAGCTTCGTCGGTGAGGATGGTCGCCCTGGACGCTCTTCATCTTCGACACGTTCACGGCCGGCTTGGAACTCACTATACCACTTGTAAACATTTTTTACAGACATAGCCTCATCACCAAAGGCTTTCTGTACCATCCTCAACGTATCCGCAGCAGAAAATTGATTCCGTAAACAAAATTTAATGCAAATTCTTTGCTCAACAAATTTCGACATCGCAAAAACGAAAAACTCACTTTTAGCAGCTCACAAAACGACACGTATCCCAAACACTAATGAATATTTTGACATGAAATTTGACATAAATGTGACTGGCAGTACAGTAAAAAAAATAATTCTCCAAATCCTTCGACGCGCGCAGTTTAAATTCAAATGTTACCTTTTTTGGGCACAGAGTAAAAGCAGCTCGATGTATGGGTGTCACACGAAGAAAAAAACCTCATGAACCGAATTTCCATCTGCGATCTACTTCTGAATCAGATGATTATTTAACGGCCTATGTTGAATCCAATTAACATGGTTATGCTATGTGTCACGTGGGATTGGCTAGGAACCGTCTAATATGTGCTGTTTCAAACTCTTGGACCTGTACTGTCAATATATGGATCATCCGTAGGAAGCGATCGCTCACCAAGTGATCACTAGCTGTCCCTGCCTATGTCATAACTGTATTCTGCGTTATACTACTTTTCTTTCAAAAGTTCAACTCACATACTACAGTTCAAAATTTAAGTTTATACAACTGTTTTGTTCTTCTACTCAAAAGCTAAGCTATTTGCTTTGCAGGCTTTTGTCTCAATTCTTGGCCGATCGTGAGTCATAAACGGAAGCTACTGCTTTTCTAAAGTCAATAGCGACGTGTTGGAACTGCAAAGCGCCAATTATTATCTAGTTGTGTCTTTAACTGCTTTCAGATTTTTTTGTTGATGCGATTTGTGTGTCGTTTATTTGCGGTTTTATTATTAATTACTTTTACATTTCGCTTTTCAATTGACGTAAGAAATAGTAAAATGCGGATTTTATCAGTTAATTAAATTTCTGCCGCCATTCAGCCATGCATTTTTTTACTAATAATATTAAAGATGTTAACGAAAGAATCCACAGGTGGAGAAAACATATTTATATATTTGTTTTGTATTTAATTAGCAATTTCAACAAACTAATTTTTTTGAAAACGAAGTAAATACACATATTTCAGTGGAATTGACAATGAATTATAATTTTTCTTTACTTAAGCTTTAAGTTTTTTAATTAAGTGAGCTTAACTAGGCTTTTGATGGCGGGTATATGTTTACGTACATATGTTTATAAGTATCTTGTTTGGATTTCTGTAATGTACATAAAAAATTTTTAAAGCGTTTTTTTGTTATGCTCATGACATTCAAAACCTCAAGGGAAGATAAAAATTAATTACAGTGGGTGATAAAAGTAGCACTTAGCGTAAATAAGATTTTTTATTTACATCGCCTGTCATATACAGTTGAACTTCCATAACTCGAACTTCTATAACTCGAAGTTATCCATAATATTGAATAGGCAATAGAAGTCGAATTTCATATAAATTTCACTCCATTAATCGAACATGATTCCCCTAGCCGTATTTAGAGCTATCGTATTCACTTGCTTCCAATTGTTTGTTACTATTTCATTTTTTTAATTTGAGAGCGCTAAAACGTATCTTAAAATATTTTTTAATTAAGGAAAAATTGGAACAGACTTTAAAGTAAGCACTGGGTGGCTTGATAGAACGAAGTGAAGGTGGTGGACAAAACGTTTAAGAAAAAAAATATTCCACTAATGTGAAAATAAAATTCATGTTTCGTTTCAGACATAGTCTAAGAACTAACACAGCCAAAAATGACAAACTGAAGTATAGAATCATCTTTTGGAAAAGCACAAGGAATCCGACATTTTTAATGCTTATGAAACGAGATTGTTTTTCAAACTCTTGCCAGACAAAACCTTGACATTTAAGAACGAGAAATGTAATGATGCCAACTATAGTAAGCAAGGAGTTATTGTAATGGCAGCAAACTTGGATGGTTTCGAAAAAATTAAAATTCTTCTGATTGGCAAAAGTCGGAATGGTAATTCAAATTCCAAAGCATGGATGACTGACCATCTTTTCAAGTAATGGATTATGAAATTAGACAAGCAATTTTTACATGCAGGAAAAGTATTACATATTATTGATTGGTAATGGCCTGGCACAGACCAAAGAGGTACAAAGAAAATTATAGTCTGAAGTGGTCTTCTTACCAACTAATATTATGATCGATCAAATTATAATATAACATCGAAATTGTAGCCGCTCGATCACGGCATAATACAAAATTTATAATTTTACTATCGAGACAGAATTTTAAAAGAGTCCCTTAATCGTATGGAGGTGAACAAAAAATATGTTGTACTTATAGATTGCATAAATCATTTAGTAAAAGCATTGAATTCAGACGTCAGGCTGGATTAGGTCAATACGATGTGTGTTCAAAAAGTATCGCGAATCGTAACTGACAGTTTTCTTCGATTGCAGGGGCGTGGTGCATCATGAGTTCTTGCCACAGGGAAGAACGGTCAATAAGGAATATTACCTGCAAGTTATGCGCAATTTGCGCGAAGCAATCCGCCAGAAACGCCCGGATTTGTGGAAGAACAAAAATTGGCTTTTGCACCACGATAACGCCCCTGCTCACACACATCGTTGCTTGTGCGCGACTTTTTGGCCAAAAACAACACACTAATGATGCCGCAGCCACCGTATTCTCCAGATCTGGCCCCCTGTGACTTTTTCTTGTTCCCTAAACTGAAGAGGCCCATGAAAGGACGACGTTACGCTTCTCTTGACGAGATAAAGACGGCATCGAAGGAGGAGCTGAAGAAGATAAAAAAAATGATTTTTTGAAGTGTTTCGAAGATTGGAAAAACCGTTGGCACAAGTGTATAATACAAGTATCTCATGGGGATTACTTTGAAAAGGACAAAATAGATATTCATGAATAAATAAATAATTTTTGAAAAAACACAAAATTCGCGATACTTTTTGAACACACCTCGTATTCCGCTTGTGATGACGATTATATAATACCTTTAATTTTTTGGCAAAATGTTGACTATGATCAATAATTAATGGAAACTGATTTCGAATTATGGATTAGAAATAATAATATAATTAACCCTTCAAATGTTACTATTACAGATTATATTGCGGTGGACATTGAGATTTGTTTAGATTTATAACAGATGATGATATTGTGGAACCGAATATTTCATACACAACGAATATTGATTGGAAAATGATGAAGACTCTGAAGAAAAAATTATTCAACCACCATCCAAAAATGAACATAAATCTATATTTTAAAGCTTTTTGAAAAATCTTATGTTTTAATGGAAATTTCTATAACTCGAAATCTGTCCAACTCAAAGTTTTTTTTATAGGTTATGGTGATTCAAATTATAAATAACTAACTACGAAAGAGTCACAACTAGAAAAATGGAAGTGTTGAGGAGTAAAAAAAAAAGATTTATAAAGAATATTAAATTTTACAGCCAAATCGTTGTTCATAATGTAGATAACTTCTATCAAACGCCCGCAATTAACATAAACGTAGACCTAATGGTGATTTTTCAAAGTAGGGTATTGATGTCGATGAATATAAGTATACTATGAATTGATATATTAAAAAACTTTATTTTGAAACTCTTGACTCTTTTGTAATTGGTGAGCAATTTATCATAAAAAAATCAAAAATCGTTGTACAGATATAATAACTAATGTGTTTATGTATCTTATATTTTTTGGTCAAAATTTAGTTGACGATAGATGACGAGGTTTTTTATAACGAAATTTAGTAGTACTATGATATTTTTATAAACATTCCAAACCTTTATAAAGAAAAGTATATTTTAAGAACTGTTTAACAAAATTATTGTATTTTAATTTGTTACAGCAACTAGTCATATGAGATATTCACAGTGGTAAGTTTCATTTAAAATATAAAAAAAAAACTTGGTAACATTGAATATAACGGTTATACCACTTTAAAGTGATAGCCGCATACTCTCTTGAACCAATTCACCTCGATAACTTTGTTGTTGATTTCACATGTAAGTTTTCATATAAGATAGCCATCCGCTATGATAAGTGATGAGAATGAAAGCTCTTAAGCGATTACGTTTAAGGTAAATTACGTAGTGAAATCAAAGGGTCGCTTGTCGGTTTTGATGAGCCACGCACAGGTATCTTGAAAACGGTTACCACGTAGAATTACGGAGCAAAACGCAATGACCTCTTATAGGAAAACCCCCAAAAAAAGGTACGCGATATAGTTGAGATATTAGGTTCCCCAGCAGCCCGCGTTTGTCATATTCAGAATGAAATATCGACAATGAGAAAGCTGTCAACCATTTTACGCACTGCAAACCTGAGACAGTTTCTGTTCGGGAACTTTTGTGTCGTTATTCTTAAGTCCATTTAGGCTTGAGTGAGTATTTTTGTTTCCAAACTTAAAAACGTCGAAGTCTAGGCAGAATTTTGAGACGGTTAAGACCTCCAGAAATCATAGTGTTCAGACGAGTGTACTTTAAATATGGAGAATATAATTTTTGATTGTTTTTATCAAGACTTTTTCTGAAGTTATTTTGTATTTTTATAAAAATATCCATCTTGTTAACTTGAGAAGTTGGCTACCTTAGTTATAATGCAATACATATCTACGCTAATCAAAACCTGTCAATATGTTTACATAAATACTAAATACACACATATTATTACTTAGATTCCTTCCTCATTTCACTTACCTCATCACTTGTGCTGTCCGTTCGCGCCCGCTCAAATGCATCGGCAGTCGCCGCTGTGTTATCCGCGTCAGCGCTGCGTTTGTGTAGGAAACGTGTTGGAATTTCTATGCATGCAATGTTGTTGTACAGCACGGAGAATGTGATGACGGTCAGCCACAGCTGTAAGGGCGTCGACGTGCACCCGTGTTTCGTATGCATTTTCGTTGCGTTTAATTGTCACTACGCCTTTCCAATTTAACTATCAATCCGATATTCTGAAGTGTTAATGTTTTTAATTATTTGTGGCCTTTTTGTTTTTACTTTCTAACAACTTTGTGTTTTTATTGTGTTTCTATCACAGTTTGGCACTTAAGTGTTGTGATAAAGAGTTTGAGACAGACAGCAGGCAGGTAAACACGTTCACACTTAGCAATTTACATCAAGCGTTATTTCAACTAATGAACCTGTTTGGCTGCAAGTGATATTAAGAAAAGTTGTGTATATAAGTGAATTAGTAATAAAATCAAATAAAAAGGGTTTACTGTTGATTTTTAGGTTAAATATATTTATCACTTTCCACAAATTTATGTTTTCCTTTGGGCTATTTACTTTTATTGAGCACTGTTGTGATTATTTAATTTATGCATAGGCGTCACTTTTCGTTTTCATTTCGTTTTATTATACCCTGAACAAGGTGTATTGCGATTGCCGCGAAGTTTGTAAAACCCAGTGGGAAACGTTGGAAAACTTTCGTATTTGACAAGGCATCTTAAGGTATTGCATGGGTTTACGGGTTGAAAGAAATCTAATTTGTATATTGTCTTATTAAATGAATTAAATTCTAAAATACCTTTAGAATATTGTCCTAAATTTTCTAGTTGATTCGCATAATAGTTTCGAAGATACAGCCTGAGATCCTGTGCTCTGTCTTTAAACGCGTTTTTCTCGAAACTTTGTTTTCTGTGTCACTTGGCAAGATTTATCGGGAACTACTCAACCTATCTTGATGACATTTTAGATACATCTATGAGATAGAATTCTTAAAGACTTGGACGAAGGATTTTTTTTCGATTACAACTATTTGAAAAAAAAAATGTCATGAAATTTTCTCTGAAATTTTAATTTTTTTGTTAAAATGTCTGCTAAAAATCCAATTTTCTGTTTTTTTCCTTCGTCCAAGTTCTAAGTTAAGTTTTTAACTAAAACAAGCATTTCTTCACTTTAGATGATCTTGTAAGGAGTTATCCTGCCAACGCGGGCGCGTCACCGGAAATGTCGTTGCAATGGCCGAGTTTAAAATTTTTTTTTTCAAAAATTTCAGAATTTCTTTGCTAATAGTGTATGTTTGTAACAATAAAAAATTCTAATAAAATATTTAATTTTTTATATAAAATTTTTTTTTTTTGGGAAAAATGGGAGTTTTTTACCCGAGGAAACCTATTGAACCCCTCAACAAAACTTTGCACGAATTATTGTTTAGGTGAAGCAATTAAAAAGTCATGAAAAATTTTTTTAAACCCATTATGCTATAAAGAAAGCAGCTGTGGAAGGTATCATACCTTCAGAACATACATGCATACACACAACTATTGTTAACATTTTCTAGCACCTCAATCTGTTGGTGGCGAAGCGTGCGCGCATACTCTATTGACGCGCATGCGCACAGGTGTTTTGTTTATTTGTATACCCAACAGCCGGTTCAGTTGCTTGCTTACGACTCGCATACACAATACTTGTCTTTGTTTATAGATTCTGATATGAGCTGTCGCTTTGTTTAGTCTATTCTTCAAATATTCTGTTGTGTTTCTGTAAATTATTCGACACTAGTTGCCACTTTCCGGCGGGCATTTTTTTGCTGCTAAGCGTGTATGTAAATGCATACTTATGTAAATGTGTTTGTATGTGTGCATTATAACTCATTTGTACTAGTAGCACCTTGGCCGCGAGTAACCTTTTTGTAGCTTAGAGTTAGTTTAAACAGCTCTAGTGCAGCAAGATTAAATAATTTCAAATTTTGGGCGTAAATATTTATTAAGCTTACGGCGGCGCCAAAGGTCATCTTTGATAAGAAAGTGGTAATCATCTTTCTTAAGAAAATGAGAAGACTCTAAATTCTTAACGGCAAACTTGATATCTCAAAGCCATACTTCCAACTTTTGATAAAAATTGTAAATAACGGTAAATTAAATCCATTTATAATGTCAAGGTATCGCAGCTGCATTAAGAAAATCAAGGAAACTGCTAAGATCAGTAATCAGCTAAAAGACAGAGGATACAATTTAATATTATACTTGTATAGTTGGTACTGAAGTTTAGTATGTCAAAGGAGATGTAGTGCAGGTAGCTTCCTAGTTGGTGCATCCTGGGGAACGCTAAATGACCTGCGGCCTTTCAACTCCTGAACGACTTTGACTTTGGAACTGGATTATGAATAGGATTAGCTCTACAGGATTTTAGTAGAACCCTGGGCTGGTTGCGGCATTCTGACACCTGAGTATGATGGTTGGCAGGCTAATGTCGTTCAGGGTTGGTCAAGGGGTACCTATGACGTTATCAATAGCATCGAGTCTCTTTGTGATAAGACTGGTGTGAGTGACAGGCCGTAGCGGAATCAGAGGAAATTATAAAGCTGATGATTCAGGATAAAAGGCACTCTAGATCGAGGCTGTATGGAAGAACACGCGGTGGAAACAACTCAACCCTCCCGTTTTGTTTTGGGAGCGCATATCTTCAGACAATTAAGTGCCTATGCAAATTTGTATTGCCTACCAACCGTTTTGCTAAGTTATAAGTTCGAACACAGGAGTTTTTCTTTTCTATGGTTTTACAAAGGACTACATATAGCAGTCTACGTGCGATCTCTCTAAATCAGCCATCTAACCTAACTTAGTATGTCAAAGTGCAAGCTCTCTTTCCCTTCTTCTTATTCCAGATCGAGCTAATATCTGCCCTCACAAGGCTTTGTTTTGCGACTTTAGATCCCCAACACGTCTTCATACAGTACAGGCTAATCATTGTTCCTTCGTTTGCTATCGTTTATGCACTAAGGACCAGCTTTTTACTCCATTTTTCAAGTCCCACCATATGGTAAACTACGAGGATAAACGCGAAGAGTTTTAGGTATTAAGATATTTACTTGGGTTATTAATATTTACTTCAAAGAAATGTTTGTCTCAAAGTTTATCTTTGTAATTATTAAAGAGGTTTGAGAACCCCTTCTTCTTTTAAGGGAGTATTCTAGTCTAGAAATTAAAAAAAAAATAGATTTTTCTATATATTTGCAAAGTTTAACTATTCAAGAATATGTGTACAAGAGGATTTTTCAAAATTCAAATTATTTTCGGAGATATAGGCATTTTTCTGACCCGGCATTCAAACTAGTTCGGCCGGAACGCAAAATTTTAAACGCGTTTTTCTCAAAACTGACTTTTTCGGAACGATGCCCACGATTTCTCAGGTTCTACTGGACCGATTTACTTGAAATTTTTATAGAGTCTTCTTTATAGGCTTGTCTATGGTTGCGCATTTTTAGAGGATTTGGCCTGTTATTATTATAAAAGGTATCTCAAAACTAACGCAAAATTGGAATTGAATATATATAATAACAGGATATTAAATATTGGAAACAAATACAGCAATATTTAAATTTGCTCTCATTTATGTAGTAAAGTGTTAATAATCCTGAAAACAAAATGTCGACAGCTAACAGTTTAGACTTAGTAAAAATGGAGCGTTGCATGATAGAACAACGTGTCTTCATTATTGAACGATTTTTTAAAAATAAGCAAAAGCTTGGCTGCGGCTGTTCGAAATTTCATACAAAATATGAGCGGAATTTTTTTTAACTTCGTCAACTGTGAAGATGAATTGAAATGGCAGCAAATTTAAATCTTGCGTTTACTTGAAAGCTTTTAAGAGCAGAAAAAATAAAGCAAGCAAAGATTGCTTCAATAAAGAATAGAAACTTAAAACTAAATCATCCCATGATGACGGGAAATTGTACGGACTTATGAATCAGTATTTCAGACACCTTCTTCTTCTTCTTCTTTACTGGCGTAGACACCGCTTATGCGATTATAGCCGAGTCAACAACAGCGCGCCAGTCGTTTCTTCTCCTCGCTACTTGGCGCCAATTGGATATTCCAAGCGAAGCCAGGTCCTTCTCCACTTGGTCCTTCCAACGGAGTGGAGGTCTTCCTCTTCCTCTGCTTCCCGCGGCGGGTACTGCGTCGAATACTTTCAGAGCTGGAGCGTTTTCATCCATCCGGACAACATGACCTAGCCAGCGTAGCCGCTGTCTTTTAATTCGCTGAACTATGTCAATGTCGTCGTATATCTCGTACAGCTCATCGTTCCATCGAATGCGATATTCGCCGTGGCCAACGCGCAAAGGACCATAAATCTTTCGCAGAACTTTTCTCTCGAAAACTCGCAACGTCGACTCATCGGTTGTTGTCATCGTCCAAGCCTCTGCACCATATAGCAGGACGGGTATAATGAGCGACTTATAGAGTTTGGTTTTTGTTCGTCGAGAGAGGACTTTACTTTTCAATTGCCTACTCAGTCCGAAGTAGCACCTGTTGGCAAGAGTAATCCTGCGTTGGATTTCCAGGCTGACATTGTTGGTGGTGTTAATGCTGGTTCCTAGATAGACGAAATTATCTACAACTTCAAAGTTATGACTGTCAACAGTGACGTGAGTGCCAAGTCGCGAGTGCGACGACTGTTTGTTTGATGACAGGAGATATTTCGTCTTGCCCTCGTTCACTGCCAGACCCATTTCTTTTGCTTCCTTATCCAGTCTGGAGAAAGCAGAACTAACGGCGCGGGTGTTGAGGCCGATGATATCAATATCATCGGCATACGCCAGCAGTTGTACAGTCTTATAGAAGATGGTACCTTCTCTGTTGAGTTCTGCAGCTCGAACTATTTTCTCCAGAAGCAGGTTGAAAAAGTCGCACGATAGGGAGTCGCCTTGTCTGAAACCTCGTTTGGTATCGAACGGCTCGGAGAGGTCCTTCCCGATCCTGACGGAGCTTTGAGTGTTGCTCAGCGTCAGTTTACACAGCCGTATTAGTTTTGCGGGGATACCAAATTCAGACATCGCGGCATAGAGGCAGCTCCTTTTCGTGCTGTCGAAAGCAGCTTTGAAATCGACGAATAGGTGGTGAGTGTCGATTCTCCTTTCACGGGTCTTTTCCAAGATTTGGCGCATAGTGAATATCTGGTCGGTGGTTGATTTACCAGGTCTAAAGCCACACTGATAAGGTCCAATCAGTTTGTTGACGGTGGGCTTTAATCTTTCACACAATACGCTCGACAGAACCTTATATGCGATGTTGAGGAGGCTAATCCCACGGTAGTTGGCGCAGATTGTGGGGTCTCCTTTTTTATGGATTGGGCACAGCACACTTAAATTCCAATCGTTGGGCATACTTTCGTCCGACCATATTTTACAAAGAAGCTGATGCATGCACCTTATCAGCTCTTCGCCGCCGTGTTTGAATAGCTCGGCCGACAATCCGTCGGCCCCTGCCGCTTTGTTGTTTTTCAGACGGGCAATTGCTATTCGAACTTCGTCATGGTCGGGCAATGGAACATCTGCTCCATCGTCATCGATTGGGGTATCGGGTTCGTTTTCTCCTGGTGTTGTGTGTTCACTGCCATCCAGCAGGCTGGAGAAGTGTTCCCTCCATAATTTAAGTATGCTCTGGGCATCGGTGGCTAGATCACCTTGGGGGGTTCTACAAGAGTATGCTCCGGTCTTGAAACCTTCTGTAAGCCGCCGCATCTTTTCGTAGAATTTTCGAGCATTACCCCTGTCGGCCAGCTTATCAAGCTGTTCGTACTCACGCATTTCGGCCTCTTTCTTTTTCTGTCTACAAATGCGTCTCGCTTCCTCTTCAACTCTCGGTATCTATCCCATCCCGCACGTGTTGTGGTCGATCGTAACGTTGCGAGGTAGGCAGCCTGTTTTCTCTCCGCTGCGACACGGCACTCCTCGTCGTACCAGCTGTTCCTTTGCACTTTCCGAAAACCAATGGTTTCGGTTGCAGCTGTACGTAAGGAATTTGAAATGCCGTCCCACAGTTCCCTTATACCGAGTTGTTGACGAGTGCTCTCAGAGAGCAGGAGTGCAAGCCGAGTAGAAAATCGTTCGGCTGTCTGTTGTGATTGCAGCTTCTCGACGTCGAACCTTCCTTGTGTTTGTTGGCGTGCGTTTTTTGCTGCACAGAGGCGGGTGCGAATTTTGGCTGCAACAATATAGTGGTCCGAGTCGATGTTAGGACCTCGGAGCGCACGCACATCTAAAACACTGGAGACGTGTCTTCCGTCTATCACAACATGATCGATCTGGTTGGTGGTTTTTCGATCCGGAGACAGCCAGGTAGCTTGATGTATCTTCTTATGCTGGAATCTAGTACTACAGATAACCATATTTCGGGCCCCGGCGAAGTCGATCAGCCTCAACCCATTTGGGGATGTTTCCTCGTGGAGGCTGAATTTACCGACCGTAGTGCCAAAGATACCTTCTTTGCCCACCCTGGCGTTGAAGTCGCCAAGCACGATTTTGACGTCGTGGCGGGGGCATCTCTCATAAGTGCGCTCCAAGCACTCATAAAAGGCATCTTTGGTCACATCGTCCTTCTCTTCCGTCGGGGCGTGGGCGCAAATCAGCGATATGTTGAAGAACCTCGCTTTGATGCGGATTGTGGCTAGACGTTCATTCTCCGGAGTGAATGATAGTACTCGGCGACGGAGTCTCTCTCCCACCACGAATCCAACACCAAACTTGCGCTCCTTTATGTGGCCACTGTAGTAAATGTCACAAGGACCTACTCGTCTCTGTCCTTGTCCCGTCCACCGCATTTCTTGGACGGCGGTGATGTCAGCCTTTATCTTTACGAGGACATCTACCAGCTGGGCAGCGGCACCTTCCCAATTAAGGGACCGGACATTCCAGGTGCATGCCCTCAAATCATAGTCCTTATTTCGTTTGCCGTGGTCGTCATCAAAAGGGGGTCTCTCATCTGAGGCTGTTTAAACTTTTGCATTGGGGGTGTTTTTTTACGTGGCGGGTCCCAAACCCAGCGCACAACCCTATGCAGGGGGTGTTTCGCCTTCTCACTTTAGCTCGCCTTCAAACGGATGTTCTTAGGCTACCCAGAGGATACTTGGTCAAAGACCGGAAGTCGTGAGCTGCTTGAGTCATATGTAAAAGAATCGTTTCTGGCCACTCCCAAGTGAATGGCGATCAGAGAACTTTCCTCACTTGCGTGAACTTCTACACATGACTCCATCCTCCAGACACCAAAAACTACAAATTCATGCACCATTGAATCAAGAATTGAATCTGATAGATGAAGGTGTAATTTTTTCATGGTTCAAATTTAGGGTCTAGGTAAAATTTTAACAACCTTCAAATGAGTTGATTTCTTCATGATGCCACAGTAGTTAAAAAATTCCAATATCTATCTGTAATAATCTAGTCTTATCTTATCTTTTTATGCATTGCATTTACAAGATTTACAACTTTTGAATTAAATCGCCTGAAGATGATGTAATGCGTCTAGCTAAGCTACAGTACAGTTCTTCCAAATACCACCATCATTAGAAACACTAGTAATGTATTTATTTTTTATTTCACCATTTCGTAAACTGAAATATTTACTTTGTGATTTATAACATTATTAGCAATCACTTGAATTTTGTTGACTTTGGTTTGTATGTGTACATTTTGGCCACGTTAGCAGCACAATCGGTTTCATTCATAATTTCCACAGAAATACAATAATAATAAATAACTGATAAAAAAATCAGATTATGACTAATTAAGTAACAATGTAGCGGCACTCATTTGCTATATTCCGCAATGCTACTCAACTTGACATTGATACCAGTTTGCTTGGGTTGTTATCTATTAGCGTTTAACGGCTTCAAAGCAGGTGGCCACATATTATGATGAAATTATTATATAAGGTGTTGTAAATCATTGCCAAATGTCAATAACTGTAACATACTATACCATACCACCTTATAGTAACAGGTGATCCAAGTAGAGGCACCTTTTTCGATAGATCACGCGTGAGTCATTTTAAGCTGTCCTGTTATTTTTGTTCAGTAACCGAACTTAGCCTTTTTTTACGTGCTCTTATTTGATGTGGAAAATTTTTGACATGTACATATGTATGTATTATGCATATGATTTCAAATACATATGTGTATGTAACGCCATGGAATATAATGAAAAAAAACATAAAGGTGGGCATTTGTGACTTCTGTAAATATGGGTGTTGGCCTATACTGCGACATTAGCAAACTCGATCAATTATGTATGTATGTACACATGTACTCGTATGTACAAGCGTTTGCAAAATCCAAGGGACGACCTCGACCGAGTGCTTTAACTTCGCATTCACTAGAAGGTATTTGCTTGGGCCGCTTTGCACTTCGCCGACTTCAATTGAACACGCCTGAAAATGCAACGAACGCTTGAGTGTTAATGTGTGTGAGCGCAAAAGTTGTTTTTGCATTTATGAACACACAACAATAAATTAAACTTATTACATACATACATATGTATGTACATTTATACATATATGTTTATTTGCATATTTACATGTTTTACATGCACCTATGGGTAAATATACTATACGAGTATATATATGCATTTACATATGTGTGTTTGTGCCTCGTAGGATATTTATTTCACTGTGTGCGTTCACAATAAGCGAAGCCAATGTTGATTAACCAACTCAATTGGTAATCTAAAGGCGGCTGTCAGAAATATTTAGTACAGCTTTAAACATACTCTAGGCCCATGAACGCACTGTTTTCGAAGGTCACTGCCTAACTACGACTAAACTCTATGTCAATAGTCTTATCTATTTATAGCAAGACACTAAATAATTATTAATTGCGTATTTATTGCACGTACTACACTCATGTTTACTTACTTACGTATGTACTATGTATATAAGTATGTATACATATACATATATAATTAAGCAATTTAACGCATGAATCATAATCGAGCGCGCAGCTTGAGTGTAAATAGCTGAACGCATACTTATCATTAAGCTAATAGAAAAGGCTTACAAAAGAACTATTCGGTGCTTCCAATGGCGCTGCCAGAAGACTCCCTCCCGCCATCAAACATACATACATATGTATGTAAGTAAGTAGGTATGTAATATATATTCACGTAGAGCTTAGCAGCCACTCGCATATGTTATGAATATTTCAAATAAACTAAAATTTTTATTGATAAAAAATACAAACAAGTTAACTTTGGCTGAACTGAAGCTATAATACCATTCACAGGTGCATTTGTGAGATGAGTACGGTTAACAGGGCATGCAAAAAGGGGCCAGTGTCATGTGCGGACTCATTGCACCCTGGACATATAATAGATATGTCAGGGTCTATTCTATATAACTAAGAGTTTAACCTGCTACAGTATCCAGAACGAAACCGTGCAAGGGTCCCTCTGGTTTATTGCGGCGACTCGAGCTCTTCGTCTGCAGTGGGTGGTGGTTCGACTCCAAGTACACCATTCACTGAGAGGGAGTCGGTGAATGTGTTAATGGCTCCACTGTGAATGGCGGTCAGTGATGGTCTGAAGTTAGTTGCGTCCGAAGTCTAGTCGGCGTTTTGTGTGATGTTGCTCCTAGGAGGCGGTTCCGCTCCAAGCAACTTGCAAGAATCAAATCCAATCGCAATAATGATTTCTTCGAAAGCAACTGTTTGGAGAGGAGTTCATTATGCTCCTTAACTGGGAGCATACGGGCCTCACTATGCAGGTGCTCAATGGGAGACATCAAGAGGCATCCTGTCGTAGTTCAGAGTGCAGTGTTCTGACAAGTCTGGAACTTCCTCGTCTGCGTTTCACTTCATCCAGGTGACCATATTGTTGCGGCGTAGTAAAGGATCGGCCGGCTGATTACCTTGTAAGTTCGTTTCTTTGTCCTTTCCCTATGTGCTGTCGGCTAGTGACTTGCGTCTGAGGAGTAAAGGAGCACAAACTGTCGAAAGTCACACCTAAAATTTAGGGTTATAAACAGTCGGAATCTTAATGCCACCGACTGCATTTTAAGGTCAAGTCGGTACTCCAGTCCAGTCCAGTTGTGAATAAGTTCGCAGTGAATTTAGTAGGAAAGAGTGTTAAGCTCCGTGCAGCGAGGAAGCGGGAGAGGTCGGTGAGGTAGCCGTTTAGTTTAGAGCACAAGCCATCGATTCAAAGGCGCGACATCATTATCGTGTAATCATCAGCTCACGAGGTGACAGAAATTCCCTCTGGTGGTTGCGGAAGTTTCGAGATGTAGAAGTTAAACAATAACGGGGAGAAGACACCACATTGCGAAACCCCTTGTTTATTTATTCTCAGTTTTGAGTTTTTGCCTCCTAACAGTACGGTTGACTGTGAACCGCTCCTGTAATTCATAGTCCACCTCTTAAGTCTTGTAGAAAGCGTAGTTTTTGCGATCTCCGCTAGTAGCGTTATGTGATTGACTGTGTTAAAGTCTTTTGACAAGTCCAACGCAACGTCGATCGTTCTCTCGCAGGGTGGTTTCTGGTTAAAGCCACGAAATATCTGGATGTTTAGGACGCTAAGTGCTGTGGTGGTACTGTGTACTTCTCGGAAGCCTTGTTGGTGGTTTCCTATAGTGGGTTCGATATCCGCAGTTCGACTAACACTTGCCACACTGATCACTTAATATACATACTTATACTGTTCAGGGTATAAAACTACTCGAGGATCGCTTAAAAATAGCCGCCCACTCAGTGTGCATTATCAGAAAGTGCAAAAATTTTCCCGCCAGGGAGTCGTATGGTCTTCCATGGGCCCTACGGCGTTCGGCCACATTTCTTTCATTCACTTGTATGTATGTCTGCGTGTAGATATTATATCTGTCGTTGTCGTCTTATTACATTCCTTTATTGCAATTGTCAGCGCGCTTGCACGCTTGCAACTCCTTTGCTTTCTTCGCAGCGATTTCTTTTGTATTTTGCATTTCGGTCTTTGTTTTTGTTTTGGCACTTTACTAGCATTTGCTTTTTGTTTTCGATTTCTACGATTCTTATTAAAATATTATTGTGGCAATTGGCATTGCTTGTTTACATTTGCGCCCCCTTACGGCTGCCACATCAATTTGTTGCCGCCGCCAAGCAAGCAACTCCATCGTCGGCGAATTTATTTATAAATTAAAGCGTAGCGTTTTGTTTGAAACGCATGGTAATGTCAGGTTTAAGTTGTTTATGTTTATCATAGCATTTGCTTGCATATTTATGCCCTGAACAGGGGAATATTAAGTTTGGCACGAAGTTGTTAACACCGAAAAGGAAGCGTTGGAGACTCAAAAAAATATATTTATATAATATAAATGATAAGTTTGACGAGCTGAGTTGATTTAGATATGTCCACCTGTATATACTATATATATGAGTATTAGCTCTTCAGTTTTTGAGCGTTAAAAATCAAGTCTTTGTATGGAAAACTTTTTTATTTGAGAAGGTATCTTCTCGAAATTTGGCACAGTTTATTTTCTGATAAAATGCTACATTCTCCGAAGATACTGCTCAGATCGGATAACTATAGCTTATAGCTGTCATACAAACAGAACGATCGAAGTCAAGTCTTTGTAAGGAAAAGTTTTTTATTTGACGACATAACTTCACGAAATTTGGCACAGCTTATTGCCTGACATAATTCTACATTCCCCGAAAATACTGCTCAGATCGAATCACTATAACATATAGCTGCCATACAAAGTGATCGGCCAAAATCAAGTCTTTGTATGGAAAATTTTTTTATTTGAGAAGGTATCTTCACGAAATTTGGCATAGTTTATTTTCTGATAAAATGCTATATTCTCCGAAGATACTGCTCATATCGAATCACTATAACATATACATAGCTGCCATACAAAGTGATCGACCAAAATCAAGTCTTTGCATGGAAAACTTTTTTAGTTGACAAAGTATCTTATCGATATTTGGCACAGCTTATTGCCTAAGATAATGCTACAATCAACAAATATCTTGTTCAGATCGGACCACTATAGCATATAGCTGTCATACAAAGTGACCAATAAAAATGAAATTCTTGTATGAGAAACTTTTTATATTGTGTAGGGTATCATAGCTTCGGTGCACGCGAAGTTAAAGTTTTTTCTTATTTTATTTTTTATTGTAAATTATTATTTTTATTGCAACATTTACGCTGCGCTATCACATAAGTAACGATATTCATACATACATTCATATATGCAAACATATTGCATACTTTCCTACATTCATACAACCATATATACACATACACACTCATTTATACGCACAATTATCCGCTTGCATTGCACGCATTTCTCTTTCATTTCGCTTTTCTCTCGCGCTCTTTGTTTTGTTTAATAAATAATATGCCAAAACTTTGCCTATTAACTTTTGTGCACTTCACATTGCTCTTCCTCTTCTTCTACTACTCATTTAGATTTTGTTTATGAATGAATTGGTTGTTTCTTCGGCGGCAGCAAGTGAAAAACACACACACACAAATGTATGCATATTTGCAGCTTTTAACACTGTTTTGTTGTTGTTGCTAATGTAGTTGTTGTTATTGTTGCTTCAACGCTTGATTTGTTTAGTCTTTGGCATTATCAGCGCATTGAAAGTGAAACGCACTGACCTATAATAACAATACTATGTAATCGCATGCAGCTCGCTCCTCATGTCAGCTACATACATATGTACTTATACACATTGCTTCCATACTGTATTGTGCTCAATTTATTGTTGTTGTACTTATTAGCGATTAAACAACTACTATTTTGTTTCTGTTCTAAATGCGGAAAGTCGGAAAATAACACAAACTGCACTATTTGTTGCGTGCAGTGTCCCCCTTTTGGTCAATTGTTAAAGGCCAACAAGGCATTGAACTAAACATTTTTAAGTTTTTTTCTTGAAACACCTTCAAATAAAGGATTGCTGAACTGGAAATATAATTCAGCGAAGATATTCAAAATCAGTGGCAACATTTTACTTATCAAACTCTATACCGTTTGTTTATTGAAGTTTGAATACTGAGTGTTTCCGAATACTTTTTGTTAAGCCTTTGGGAAGTAGAGCATAAAAAATCTAAGGTTATGCACTTACAGGTGTCTTGCTATAGGCTAGTGAAATCCTTAAAGCGATCTCGCAATACCATTTTTGTAAGTTGCAACTCATATGAAGTTGGCTGTGGTTATACATACATATGTATTTATACGGCCGAGAGGTATCCAGTACTTTTTACTTGATTTTTGCAACGTTTCTTTTAAAATCGCTAATGTTTGAACTCAGTTTTCTTCTATCTCTAAAATAGATTTCTTATTTATTTTTATTGGAAAAAAAGAAAAAAATCAGGAAAATTTTAATACTAAACTATTTGCATGAAGGTAGTAGAACCTGTTCTGTTTAGAGTGGATTTCTAGCTAATCCTTATCGTAAAATTTTTTTGTCGAATTTGGTGGATATGTTTTGACTACTTCAGGGAGGCTTTACTTGGCTCTTAGTATGAATTTGTATGTACCCCGGTGCTTCTTTCACTTTAGATAAAGCGTTTTCCTTTCATAAAATTAACAATCCACAAATCTTGTCTTGGCTAATATGACATCTATAGGCAGTCATAAGTTCTAACATGTAAAAATTCTCTTCTGCGTTGGTACCAGCGTCAGTTTTTGCAAAAAGCGATACTTTGAACTGGTATGCAATGTCCGGGAAAAGACTTCTCGCGAAAATCATACTTTGTAAATCGCACTTCCCGTCTTAATACACTAAATAATAGTATGAGCTCGACAGTGGCGCCACTCACCAATCGAAATGTTCGAACGAGTCATCGAAAATTGGACTCAACGGATGGACCATCTGAGACGTAGCCGCGGCCAACATTTGAAAAAGATAATCTTCAAAAAATAAATGCCAAATAATGGTCGTTCGAATTATAATTAACATTCCCCATTAACAGCTCAGACTCAGGTTGAGAATACCTTTACTGTTATACTTATACTGGTATTTCTTTTTGCAGCACTGCTTGCTCTTGACCTCATTATGTTTTGAATCTTATGTTATGATTTCAGTAGCAGTTAATCTTACTCCCAAAAGTTCTGCGAATTTGGCGAATTTTGCTTCAAGCGAAATCGTATGAGCAAGGTGCGTTTGATTCGTACATAATTATTTATCTCCCAGTTAGGAACAGCAAGAGCAGTATAGTTTTGAAAATAGCCAGATATATTTCAGTGAAGATATGATCTTCAAATACACACAACCGACAATAATACTTTCTTTCGACATTTTATAACTAGAGATAGCTCTCAGTTCTGCTATGAAATTTTCTGTATTTTTTTAAATTATAATCCCGAGGGCATGAATTGCAAATGCAATCATCTCTTTAGATTCATTGAATACAAGCAATTTGAAATCGATTAAGACTTCTCTCGCGAGCAATTTATCTTAACTACGAATAAGTTCGTCGTAATTGGTTTCCAACGAAACCACAGTTCTAGACTATAATGTGGTGTTTATCGGTAATGTTATTAAGATCTAAAGGCAGTGGTATATGATTGCATTGATAATTACATCAAGTAATTATTCTCAGCGAAATAATACGCTTTAATTATTTCTAGGAAGCAGCTTCGACTTTCTAATATTACATTACAATTACAAATGTATAATCTAATATTGAGTAGGATTAATGGAATTTCATCTTAAAACCACCAATCTACATATATAAGCCCCTAAGATTTTTATACCCTGAACAGTGTACATATATTAAGTTTGGGACGGGGTTTGTAACACACAGAAGGAAAAGTAAGGGTCCTCTTTTTATACATCCTCTTCTTTATTGGCATAGACACCGCTTATGCGGTTATAGCCCAGTTTACAACCGCTTCGCCAGTCGTTCTGCCTTTTCGCTGTTTTGCGCCATGTTTGGAGGATGAAGTTATGTGTAGAAGTTCACGCAAGTGAGGAAAGTACTCTGAGCGCTATTCACTTTGGAGTGGCCAGAAACGATTATTTTACATATGACTCAAGCAGCTTACGACTTCTGGTCCTAGAACAGGTATTCTCTTGGTAGCCAAAAAACTTTCGTTTAAAGGCAAGCTAAAGTGAGATGACGAAGCATCCCTTCCCAGGGTTGTGCACTGTGTTTGGGACACGCCATCTTAAAAACAACCCCAATGAAAAGTAGAAAACAGCCTCCTTTTATATGGTATATAGGAGTTTATAAGTTATAAGTGTGATGAGCTCAGTCAATTCGGTCATGTCGATCGTCCCTCTGTATATACACAAATTGACTGAGATGAGATATCAATTTCGAAGTTGGCATTGCCCTTTTCTCCCCAAGTACTACTATGCCCAAAAGGTGACCTTTCAATTTGAACTGCGCGCATCGAAGGATTTGGAGAATTATTTTTTTTTTTAGGCTGGCAGCACTGCCAGTCACATTTATGTCAAATTTCATGTCAAAATATTCATTAGTGTTTGAGGTACGTGTCGTTTTGTGAGCTGCTAAAAGTGAGTTTTTCGTTTTTTGCGATGTCGAAATTTGTTGAGCAAAGAATTTGCATTAAATTTTGTTTACGGAATCAATTCTCTGCTGTGGAGACGTTAAGGATGGTGCAGAAAGCCTTTGGTGATGGGGCTATGTCTAGAAAAAATGTTTACAAGTGGTATAGTGAGTTCCAAGCCGGCCGTGAACGTGTCGAAGACGAAGAGCGACCAGGGCGACGAAGCTCACGTTCAACAAATCAAAGATTTGGTGTTGAAAAACCGTCGATTAACAATTAGAGACCTTGCTGATGAAGTTGGCATATCGAAAGCCTCAGCCAATACCATTTTGAATGATGTTTTGGGCCTCAAGCGCGTGAAATCTCGACTGCTACCGAAAACATTGAATTTTTAGGAAAAAAGGCGTCACGTTTAAGTGTGTGAAACGATGCTTTCCGACTACCAAGGTGTTATGAAATGCATTATAACTGGCGATGAGGCTTGGATCTATTCTTACGACCCCGCAACAAATGATCAATCGAGGGAATATCGTGCCAAAAGAGAGCCAAAAAAATCGCGCCAAAGTCGCTCAAAAATCAAGGTCATGTTGACTGTTTTCTTCGATTATCGTGGTGTTGTGCATTATGAATTCCTTCCAACCGGTCAAACAGTCAACAAGGAATATTATTTGAACGTTATGCGTCGTTTGCGTAACGCTATCCGCCTAAAATGGCCGGAATTGTGGAAGGATAATTCTTGGTTTTACACCACGATAATACACCATCCCCTGCTGCCCTCGTAATTCGTGATCATTTCGCCAAAAACTCAACCCATATCGTTCCATGCGACTTCTGGCTGTTCACCAAGCTCAAAAGACCGCTCCGAGGATACCGTTTTTATACGATAGAGGAGATTCAAGCCGCAGCAAAGACGGAACTGAAGACCATCCCGGAAAGTGACTACAACCAGTGTTTCGAAGATTGGAAAAATAAAGAATTTTTAAAATAAATACAATATCACCTTTTTTGGGCACAGTAGTATATGTCTATTTGTCGGAATCGCCACATAAACTGACCGATCAAATCCAGGTCCTTGTTTTGGAACCTTTTTTATCTGACAAGATATCTTCAAGGTATTTGGCATGCATTATTATACAAAGCAATGTTCGAACTTACTATTTGGATCTTAGCTATAGCTCATAGACCGACCAAAATCAAGTCTGTGTATAGAAACCTTTTTATTTGACAAGATATCTTCAGAATATTTGACATGGACTATATTTCAAGGCAATAATCTAATTACCACTTAACCAAACAAATTGATTAGTAGAGACCGCTGAAGGAAACAGCTGTTCTACAAACTAACCAATCAAAATCAAGGTACAGATTCTTTTCTCACGACAGTCGGGTCTACGTAACCGGATTTTTATCAGCCAAGGACAGTCAACTCGGCTACACCAACAATTTTTTTTTATCTCCTTTTGTGCTGCAAGAAATCAAGTTATGAAGAGTATCATATGTATCTTTTCTTGTTTGAAGTCCTTCTCGCTGTCAACCTCTAATAATCAATTGTTTTAGAGTTGGCTTCGATCTTTGATCGTGAGCTCAATCGTGAACTTGTTCGAATAACTCGGTTTCTTATTTAATTCGTAATGTAGCAACGAAAAAGCAAATAAAATCACTACAAGTTCAGCATATCCAACCGTCGAAGTCAGCAGCTGAAGCGCATTTAGCCGTCACCGCAATACAATTAAATGGTGTAATGAACTGCCAGCCGGTATTAATTATATACATCAGACCGCACACGTGTACCGTAGGGAAAATTATAATTTGCAAGCGAAAAATGTTTAAAAATAACTACAAATTATAAGTGAGGGTTTCGGTTTATATGCCAATATTTACAGATTAATATGTATGCGCGTTTATCTGCTGAATTCGAATTCCACGAAAATGTTTAAAGCAGAAGCTGTGCAAAATAAACGTAAACAATTTTGTAAGGAATGCCAGCAAAAGGGAATAAATTGAATTAAAATGCGCGCAAAAAAATGCGAGAAAAACGAAAACTTGCCAAGCCGCTGATGGCAGCAGCTGAGCGTGCGACAAGCGGCGCATAAAAAGGCGCGACAACAAATCAGTGACGATCCTTGGGATTCCTGCAGATTAAAATCTTTAGCCGCACTTTGGGCGTTAACGCAGTTAAACGAAATAAAGAACAAAAATCCGCATGAATTAAAATAATAAAAAAGGGCGCTAAAAGCATTTAGCGCGAAATGAGATTTGTTAAGCGATTGCGGATATCGCAGGTGTGGCAACGTAGGGGCGTCAACGGCGGCTGATGCTGAGTGTGAAAACTGGTTTCCTTGCACACCAATTTTTTATGCATGCAAATAAATATGTATGTGCCGGCAAATGTGCGAAATTGCATGTATTTGCTCACACCATAATTTTTGCATGGCAGCTGCATCCTAAAACTATTAAATTGCAAAAAGAAATCAAAAAATTGCAAATCAGTTGCACTTTTTGCACACACTGTTATGGCTAGCAGACTAGTGATGTCGCGAGCTTATTTATTTTGATTGTGGCATGCGCGAATGTGTCAAATATTTCAAATGGAGAAATAGCAAAAACTAATAAAAGAAAACAATTTAATAAAACTGTGAAAAAATCAGTTTTGTTGTTGCAAAAAAGTGCTGCAGTAATTTCACTAGTTCGCTGTTAAAAATAATAAAAAAATAAAAAAAAAAAATATTAAAAGAATAAAACGTTTTCAATGGGTTTTTCCAAGTCTGCACTTTTTGTGGTGACAGCTGTTTTGAGCACTTGCGGAAAATATTTTTGTACATTTATAAAAAAAAAACAATTCTTACAAAGTAATTGTCAGCGTAGTGCGAAACAGCTGTTGACGCAGCTTATGCAATATTCAGCCTAGTATGTGCATAAAAATAAAAAAAACATTAAATTTGGTAAATATTTATGACTTTATAATTGTCTACGCAAGTTGGATTACGTAACGGTATTGTTTTGCGAAAAGATCGGCCCTGACATTGTTCAAAATCCTGAAATATTTTGTATATGTAGATGCATAAAAGGGTTGCATTTTATATTTCGGGATTAGAAAACCAACACAAATTCAAATCATAAAAAAACGCTTTTTTTTCTAAATATTCTCAATTAAGATCTATATACTTTTAAACCAATTTTGGAAGAACTTTTGTCACTCTGATTGCGTTACTTCCAAAACATGCCTTTTAAACATATCTAGAAACTCTTTAGGGGCCGAAAAACGTTGACCTCCATTTTATTTCTGTGTTGCCATTTGTCGATTCCAAGACGTTCTCAAGAATTAGGACTGTTTAAAACCACAACCTAGCGACGTTTCAAAAGAATTTGGGTTTGCATTCGTAAAAAATTGCTCTCACACAAGAACTGAAGCCATTAGACCACCGTAAAACTTAGAATAACTTGAAAACCATAATGACTTTTTTAAAAAAATTATCTTCTCCGATGAGCTCACTTTTATCTGAGTGATGCGGTAAATAAACAAAACTTCCGATTTTGATGCGAAGAAAATCTACAAATTATTCATGAACAACCATTATATTCACTTATTGACTGTTTTGTGTGGTTTTTGGTCTAGTGCAATCATCGTTCCGCACTTCTTTCGAAAAGAAGCTGGTGATACTGTTATTGGCAATGGAGAGCGGTATAAATCGAATACAACCAACTGTAATTGGAAGAAGTTCATCTTAACAATGTCTGGTTCCAACAGGACGGAGCTATGTACCACACAGCACGTGCAACAACCGAATTATTGCGAGAAATGTTTGGATATTCGATTATTTCAAGAAATGTAACATTGAATAGGCTCCAAAAGCTTTGATTTAACACCATTATATTACTTCTTGTGGAGTTATTTGAAGTTATTGGTCCTTAGCAATAAACCTGGCTTTCTTCAAGCTTGAGAAGTCAATGTTAAAGGTGCTATTCATGAATGATTGAATTAGGGGAAAAGTATTCGAAAATTGGGTTCATAGAACTCGCACCTGCAAAAGATGTCGTGGATCCCATTTGAATGATGTTATATTCAGCACTTAATTGTACCGATTATACTTTGCATGAAACAAAAAACAAAAATTCTTTAACAATTATTGTGTTTTTTTTTTTAAAGAAATCATATTCTGTAGTATTAAATTTGGCTATACAAGCGACAGAGCAATATTTTTTTATTTAGAAAGCATTAGTGGTAAAATTGACTTAGGTTCTATATGGCTTTCGGCGCTTTACTGCAAAAAAGAAGTGTATACGCTAAGCACAATTTAAGAAAAAGAAAAAATAAGGATACAAGGAAAATATTTTAACTAAAGCCTTTAGCTGCTCTTTTAACACTCGTTGAGGTCATCGATTTGATTTATAAACTACTATTACTTTCTGTCTATAGATATCCTCAATCTATTGTCAGAAACTTTAATTATAGTTAAATCTCTCCATAGAGCCATATAATTATTCCAGCATTGACTAGGTTATTAAAATCAGTGCAGAAGGCTCAGCTCTTCTTGGTATTTGAAAGAAAACTAAATTATCAGACCAGGCTACTTTATAAACATTTTCTCCAGCGTCATAAAAACAATTCCTCGAAAGTATATAATTCAGTTGTCATTCTAACTATTTCAAGATCTATGGCCTACATTGATAACCCACTTGTAACTGGTGAGCAATCACCGTCTATTTTACTTTCTTCTCTTCGCTAAGCAATGCTTGACAAGTTGAAGGTCGGCGACATGTGAAAGGCGCAAGCGTCACAAAATTAGTATTTAAGTAGTATCAAAAATTCTCAGCGAAACGTCAGGCTGTAACCGCAACTCTAGTATACTAAAAAACTAATTATAATGAAGATGCCTACAATTAGCTTTCCTAGTAATTTTATTACTCTTGAATTAATCACAGATACATAAAGCAGATTTCGTATTTCCTGAGCTGTTAATAACGCGGTTAAATAAGTACACATTTATTCAGCTTTCTAATTCTTATTAAAAGTGCATCAAACGTTATGTGGTTTGTTGGGTAAAGTCAAGTTCATGATCAAATTTAAATGAAGTAATAGGCGTTCTCCAGCCGTAGGATGAATTTCTGACTCAAAAGTTTGTTACAGAAAAGAAAATAATAAAAAAATTTACACTTCCCTGGCTAATCAACATTTGTACATATTTTACAAAAAGTTCTAGGAAAACCCGCCAAAAAGCTTTTTCAGAGAATTAATTATAATATTTCTCCGAACTCATAGAAAATAGTTATTAGCAGCTTTTGAAAAGTATTTTTGCTGTTCTCAAAATATATAACCGTTATAGTATACCTTAAAATTTCTGAAACACATTTGTAATAGCCCTTAGATCAGCTTATCACAAATTTTCTCGAACTCTTGCAGAAATCTAAATATAACTTTACCAAATTCATACAAATTATTTATTAGCCGATTTAAATAGTGCTTTACTTTTTGCAAAATGTACATATAAGCGTTATAGTACACGTTAATTTTCCAGAATTCTGAAAAATATTTGTAATAACTATCTCTCAGGATACGGCTAACACTTGTCACAAATTAGAATTTCTTCCAAGGGTAAACAATTTCCCCGAACACAGAAAATATTTATGAGTATATTTTCAATAGTATTTTCTTATTATTGTTTTTCACAAAATATATAACCGTTATAATACACCTTAAATCGCATTTCGACTGAATCACCAAAAATTTGTATTATTCTAATTTGTTCCAGTTTTTTCTTGTTGTTGTTTACTTCTAGTGTGTTATTATTGTTGTTGTTTTATTCAAGTGCGCTTAGTTCCAGTAGCTTTTATTGATTCGAGTTAAATATTTGCATGTATTTTGTCATTTGAACGTCAAAACGACTAACTAATACACATGCAAAGTGATTTGAATAAAGGCACATAGCGATATATACATATGTACATACATACATATGTATTTTTAGCCTGTTTAATTTCAGTTAGCTTGTGTCGATTTGAATGTCACGTCAATTATTATAATTTTTTAAAAATATTTTTGCCATTTTGCCGCTGCAAAAATGTTCAAAAGGCACGTACAAAGCTGGTTATATACTGGACAGCCGTGTAAGTGGTAGTTACAAATATTTTATTAATTTTATTTGACGCAATTCGCAAAAATACACTGCATATTTTTAATAAAACTTGGTTTTTGTTGTAATTTTATGTATATATATATATTTTTTTAGTTTTTATATATTAAAATTTTTATATATATTTAAATATTTTTATTTTAATTTTTAAATATTAATTTTTTTATATACATATGTATGTAGATTTAAATTTTTTTTTTAATTCTTAAATATTAAATTTTGTGTTTATATATTTTTTTTGCATATGTACATATATACTTTATATGCTATTATTTTTTTTTTTTAATTTTATATATTTTTCCAATATTTTTATTTATTTTATTTTTTAACTTCACAATTGAAACAAACTTTTTTCTCGCTTTAGTTGCTTTTTACACTATTTTAACCATATTTCTCCTAAAATCGTCACTTTATGTCAATAAGCTCGCGCGCCGACTAAATATCGCAATACATAGTATAATAAATTTTTCTAACACACCTTTTTATTCACATACACACTGCTAGTACGTTTTGTTAGCACTTGTTATTGTTGTTTTCTAACTTTTTTTTCACATACAATTATTTACCTCGTTTCTATCGTGCACTTTCCTCATTAGAGTTTCGTTTATAACTGTTGGACTTGGCCTCAAGGCAGTTTAGTTTTAAACTGTTTTACGAATTCTCTACGCTGTTGCTCAGCTGTTTTACTTCGTTTACTCGCATGTACATTGATATGCTCACTCGTTCCGGTTGAATGCTGCTTGCTGATCGGCGATCTTGGCTCTTGCTTGTTTACTCAAGTGTGGCATCGCTCAGTGGGGCGCGTGGTGTGTCGCCACCTACTCAGTCCATTGTGTGTATAACAGTAAACTTGGTCTAGTGATAACGCGCTCTGCGCACGCTCCATTGGTTGGCGCTCGTTTGATCAGTGTAAGAGAGTAGTTATATATACAGAGAACGATAGTCAACGGCGGCAGGTGAAAAACAGGTGATTTCAAAAGCAATTGAAAAAGGCGGAAAGTTACGAAACATTCTGAATTACGTGAGCTTTGTGTATTTGCTCTTCTTCGTTAAAGCTCCGATGTTTTATTTTATATAGTGAATCAATAACTCCTCTCTATAATATTACTTCTAATGGTATTGCCTCGTAATTTCTGTGTTCAAATGTTGGTAACTCATTTAAACCCATTTATAAATCTTTCCAAAGAAAACTCATCAGGATTATATTCGTTAATGCTTCTAGGTTAGTTGTAATATTGTATTAGAACAAAACATTTTTATAGACTTCATAAGTTTTACTTGGAACTTCTTCGAGTTGATTTTTCCAAAAGTCCTCATGGACTACTATGAGCAAAAAATAGTAAGACTTTCTTCATAATTTTAAAATTCTCATGTTCAAAATCTATGTGGTCGTTCTCAAGGTAATACTCCTTGGCCCCAATACACTTGTGTCAATGTTTTTTCCAATCCTCGAAACAGTTTTTAAAGTCAATTTCTGGAATAGCCTTCAGTGCGCTTCAATTGACTCAAAACGGTCTCCTTGGAGCGGTCGTTTGAGTTTGCTGAATAGCCAGAAGTCAAATGGACCTAAATGTGGCGAATACGGTGGTTGCGGCACGATATTGGTTGAAAATTTGGCGAAAACTCACGAAGAATCAATACAGTATGCGACAGTGCATAATCGTGATGCAAAAACCAAGAGATGTCGGCCCATAATTCCGCTCTCTTTTAACGAATAGCTTCGCGTAAATGACGCATAACGCGCAAATAGTATTCCTTGTTATCAATTTGGCCGGTCGGAAGAAATTCGGCGTGTACCACACCTCGATTATCGAAGAAAACCGTCAACATAACCTTGATTTTTGACGAGCCTTTTTCGATTTCGGTTCACCTTTTTCCACGATATTCGGCCGCTGTTCGTCTGTTTCCGAGTCGTAGTCAGAGATACAAGACTCTTTGCCGGTGATAACACGTTTTATGACATTCTGATAGTCGGAAAACATAGTTTCACAGACGTTAACGCCACGTTGCTTTTTGAAAAAAATTGACTGATTTTAAAACCAATCGTGGTTTCACTTGTCTTAGGCCCTAGTGATCTTTCAAAATGGTTTTCATTCATCCTTCCGATATTCCGGCGATGCCAGTAAGATCAGTGACTGTTAATGGTGGATTCTTTGCACCACTTCCTTTATTTTTTGAATAGTTTGACTATAAAATAAAGCTGTCTCTTAAACTGACCGATAAAAATCATGTTTTTGTATGGAAATGTCTTCACAAAATTTGTCATGGATTATTATACAAAGCAACAGTACAGTCTCCAAGCAAATTGTTTACATCGGATCACTAGAGCATCTATCTCTCATTTAAACTTACTGATCAAAATCAAGATACATATCCTTCGAAGGGTATTTTGCCTCAAAGCAGCCGAAACTAACACTTTATATTGTTCCAATTTGACGTTGGATACAAAACTACGAGTATCTCGAAGACCTTGTTTACTAAGTTTTAGCGCTCAGAGTAACAAGAGAGCAACTCTTAGTTACTTAATCGCTCTCAATTGATTAACTCAGCTTCTTCGATTACTCCACGCACTTCAGCGTTGCGTTACAACAAAATGCATACATACATACATATGAATAAACAGCAATGTGAGTATGTAAACAATTGCAGTGCGTGATTTTCTTCGCCGACACTCTAGCAGTGATAATGCAACACTCCACACAAACATGCATACATACACATTCCCTGCAATTGCCGGTGCCAGATAACGAATGTGTGTGCATGAGTATGTGCTTGGCGCCGGCAATGCTAATGTCTGCAATCTGATGCGATAATTTGCAATCACTGTCACCTAATTATAAAGCAAATATATATTTATGTAGCTTACTTGTAAATATGTCGATATTTTGTACTAGCAAATAAGTTGTGAATTTTATCAAGAACTAGTGCACTTGTAAAGGGTGTGGTTCAACAAGGGCGTGTGAACTGATTTCAAAGAAGTCCCGTGAAATTATGTCCCACTTGGAAACTATAAAAAGCTTCCTTGAAAGTAAGCAATAAATTGCAACCTTCTTCGTATTACTTTGGGGCGGCATTTTATGCTCGTATCAGCGGGAGTTTTGCTTACGTAGAATTAAGGTAAGATATTGCTGATCTTTAGTTTAAAAGTGTCTGTCCAGAACTTAAATCTAATCAAATTTTGACAATAAATACTAAAATTTTACATATTTTAAAAGAAATAAGTAGTGCCTCCAACGGTTTGCTTTTTTTGGTTTCGTGCCGTTTTTGGAACGCCACTCGGCAGATTGTTTGACAGTCTCGATGTCATATTCATAAACCCACGTCTGTTATTAGTAATTACGCTTATGATGAGTTTAAATTTCTCAGCTACGTTGCCCACTGCGGCCTCTATTCGCCGTCGTTTTGTCAAAAGTTCAGGTCTTTTCATACCCAAAACATTAACCAAAAAGGTTTCCGTCTATTCCTAAGAGATGCTGAGATCCTCTGCTAACTCGCTAATGAAAACAGGAAGACTTTCAAGCACTGTTTATTTATTTTTTTCGATGTTATTAACAGAGGTGGATGCACGATACGCATCAGTCAAGTTTTCGATGATTTCACTGAATGCTTTGTGTCACTCAAATACTAGTGGTCGTCATAAAGACCTGAGCACAATTTTCAAAGATTTTCTAGCCGTGATTTCATTAGAAACAAAATTTAAAGCAAAATGTTTTACCGATCCGGTGCTATATTAGCATATCCAGAAGGATTCTGGTTAACAGTATTATATCTTTTCTTCGTAATAATGTATAGCTCTTGTAAATCGAATCATTACAACCTCATTGAAGAAAACATATCAGCCGTGTGACCATGAAGATCGTGGAGAGTCGATTCGGCGAAGGTCGCAGTAACTCGGAATGACGTATGGAACGACTTGGTGCATTTTCACCTTCCCAAACGTCATCACTACGCTCTATGGGCTCTTGAAAAGTTACACGAAGAACCGATGTTTTCGAGCCAAATTTTGTTCAAAAAAACAACGGTTCGATGTGGTTTGTGAGCCGGTTGAAGCAGCGGTTTATATTTCTTCAAAAACGATGCCCGTGAGAATGTAACCGTCAGTGGCGACTCAACGCGCCATGATAAACGACTATTTGACGACTGAAAATGAAGCTCGTGCTCTCGATGACGTTTGGTTTCCACAAGATGGCATCAGTTCTCACAGATCTTATCAATCACTGGATTTATTGAAGCACTTCGGTGAACAAACGTTCCGTTTAAGGACGATTGATTGTTAGACTTTTCCCTGTGGGGATATGTAAAGTCTAAAGTCTATGTGGACAATTCCGCTTCGATTCAGGGATTGGAGCAAAACATAACACATTTAATTCGCTTATTATCAGTCGAAATGCTCGAAAGAGTCATCAGGAATCAAGGAATCAAGGGAATCTCCAAAAGGATAAAAGGTGATTTGGCTTATACGATGGTTGGATGAGATTTATCATGTTCTACTCCAAAATTGTATGATATATGGAGGAAGGTGAGATAGAAATATTCAGACACTTTCTCCTTTATTACCCAGCTTTTGAAAAACTGACGTGGAAGCATCTTGGCAGTTAAAGAATTTACGATTTATTGAGATAGCCGTAATTGATATCAGCAGCCGCAGTAAATTTGTGGCAGGTTCAAGCACTTTATTTGTTTATGACTTTTAGATATCACAACGAACTGGCGTTCTCAGCTGTCAAAGTTACATCCTTGTCGGCTTTTGTCATAGGATCTTTCTTTTAACCTAAGTTATGACAACATTGATTAAAAATGTTAAACTTTGTGGATTTTCGTCGAGTTACAGCCCATGCATTTATAAGCAACTACAACCAAAATCTTTTAAAATCAAGCAACCCTCAAAATGAAGTACATTGACAACTGACAACATGGTTTTAAAATACAATAAAAATAATTTTCTGGTAGTACAGGATAACTACATCTTAGTCATTATTTTAAATCCAAATGATAATTTCAAGTCCGTGTTAGTTTCGCCAGTAGAGCTCACAAGGCAAGCAGGATTAAGCAAATTTTACGAAATAGGAAATTCACAAATATTTACAAGCTCTTCCCTATTAACAATGGTATTTATCCCACTCCGTGTCAATCGCTTCGCCAAAAGCGTAATAAGGCTTACCAGCATTTCTTAGTCGTTACCCAGAGCTACTACCTATAATTCGTATTGTAGTGTTCAAACACAACCAATTATTCACTGGAGATTAGAAGATTTATAAACATCTCTTGTTAAATTAATAATCAATACATAACGGCATTTGTGTTAAGGTGTGCAACATTTTAATTAGATTGGTTCGTGGTGTGGTGAGCTTGTGAATAACTAATTAAGTATGCAATTATTCTGGCAGAGATGGGCAAGTCAAAAGGTATACTTGCTCAGATTATATCGATATATTTTCAGCTATCCGATGGTATTGTATTATATATGAATGGTAAATAGTTTCAAAGATTACGAAATGGGTTGAAGCTGATCGACTTCACTAGGGCCCGAAATATGGTTATATGTAGTACTATATTCCAGCATAGAAAAATTCCCTGTCTCCGGATCGAAAAGCCATCAACCAGATCGATCATGTTGTGATGGACGGAAGACACTTTTTCAGTGTTTTAGGCGTGCTTACGATCGGTGGTCCTAACATCGACTCGAACCAGTATCTTGTCGCAGTAACACATGGGAGGTTCGACGTTGAGTTACTGCAATCACAACAGACAGCCGAACGATTTTCTACGCAACTTGCATCCTTGGCAATAATCCGTAACAATCGACGACAACATGTGAGGGATGGGACAGATACCGAGAGTTAAAGAGGAAAGCGAGACCCATTTGCAGACAAAAAAGTAGAGAGGCCGAAATACGTGAGTACGAAGAGCTTGACAAGCTGGCCGACAAGGGTAATGCTCGAAAATTCTACGAAAAGATAAACAATGACAATTTCTGATGAGTCGACGTTTCGAGTTTTCGAGAGAAAGGTTCAGCGGAAAATTTATGAATTATGGCAACGGCTAATATCTTATTCGATGGAACGATGAGCTATGAGAAATATACGACGACATTGACATAGTTCAGGGAATTAAAATACATAGGCTACGCTGACTAGGTCATGTCGTCAGAATGAACTCCACCTCTGAAAGTATTCGACTCAGTACCCGCCGGTAGAAGCAGAGGAAGAATAAGACCTCCACTCCGTTGGAAAGACCAGGTGGAGAAAATCCTGGCTGCACTTGGATTATCCAATTGGCGCCAAACAGGGAAAAGGAAGAAAACCTGGCGCGCTGTTGTAAGGCGGTGTCTCCGCCAATAAAGAAGAAGGATATGTCGCCTTAAAATATAAAAGGATTTATCTTTTTAATTAGACCTCATTAAGTAATTAATCTAAAAATATATCGAAATCTCGTTTAAAAACATAATTATCAGCGTTTATCGGGAAATTTATCGATAGTTTTTTCATCTTAATATTTATCGATATTACTATCGATATTATTGTGCCTGTACTAAACGCTATTGCAGTTATTTACGTAATACCGCAATGCATATTTGCTGCACAGAATTTCTAGTTTCCGCACACCATCAACAACCAACCAACCAACCAACCGATGACCAACATCAACAGAGATGTTGACTAAATGTTGCAACAGCACATAGTTGCAGTCGTAGCAGTATTTTGGTGGCAACTGTTGCAACATACGCATACCGCTAGTACGTACTATGTGGTTAACGGGATGCTGGCGTGCTGCAACAGCCGCTTTGTCACTGTCACAGCCAGCCGGTGGCGGGAAGGACGCCTAAGCGGACGGATGGACGGAAGAGCGCATAGACACCTGCCTAACGATTTGCTCAAAATACTTACAAGCAAATATGTAAATACTCGTGCTTGCTGCACAGTAGTGGCAACAAAGGCAAGTAGCAGCCAGGCATAAATCAACAGTTAACAAGCACAATGCGTGGCATTCGCCAACCCATGCACACACGCATACATACATATAAGTACTGGCATTTTGCACAGGTACTTGCCGGCAAATGCAATATTCAGCATATTGGTTAGTGTTTGTTTGTTTGCGCGTTTGTGTTCCAAGTCGCTTCTTCGGCAAGCTTTGCTTTGCTTGCTCAGGTTGGCTGCTTACTTGGCTGCCTGGTTTTGGCTTGCTTGCTTACTTGTGGCGAAAGGATTCTGGCAACGGTAAATATTGCTAAGACTTAACCATGTAATTATGGTGTGAACAGTCGCACAGACATAAATACACCCACACACATGCACACTCATTGTCAGCTATTTTCGCAAGCACAGTTATTTATGCTCTTATGAGCTGCATAAAATATATTTGCAGCTCCTCCTAAGTGCCTGTTGCAAAACAGCATGCTTAAACTTCTAATGTGCATATGTAAATACATATGTATGTATCTGTATATACATGCATATATTTATTAAGTATCTGTTGTAGTAAATAAAATGCTTTGGGCATTCAACTGTGTTACATTGCGGTCATATTTATGGGTTTCCTTTGTTTTATGTTTGCCTCACGTTAAGTAAATACAAACTGATTAACTAAATAGTTATTTATGTGTGAATTTAAATTATTTGTACAAAACTTGAAGTGACTACATGCATAAATTTGTATGCGCCTTCGCATGTTGCTACTGTGGATTTTGCAAATTTATAGGCGAAGCGACCAAAGTTTAATGTGATCGGCCCTAAATGCTCCAAGCGTGTTTATGTTAGACATTCAATTTTAATGAAAGAATTATGTTATTAATTTGTTGCTTAAATTTATAAGGATTTTTCGATTATACACAGAAATTTTGTAGTCCTTTAATTGATTAATTTGTGTTTTTTAAATGAAATTTATTTTTATATCATAAGTTTCAATATTACAAAGTAGTTCATACATACATATATAGTAGTAAGTATTGTTTTTCTAGACTTTTTTTAAAATACATAGGTTGCTATATATATTTCTGGACTAGGCAACACTAAGTGTTGCCAGGTGCAATCTGACATTTCCATTGGAAAGTTTGACATTTTTTAGCATGACATCACTCAGAACGTTTTGTCATTTAATCGTGAATTGTTTTATTTACAGGGAATTAAAAAATTCATCTCGGCCAAAAAATGGAATTAACTCGTGAACATTTTCGTGCGATCATTTTTCACAACTTTCGACGTGGATTATCACGACAAGAGTCCATCGATGAACTAAAATCTTTGTATGGCTATGAAGCACCATCCTATAGCACTGTGAAAAACTATTACAACGAATTCAATCGTGGCCGACGCTCGCTCAAAGACGAATTCCGTGAAGGTCGTCCAAAAACAGCCGTTGTGCCAGAAAACATCGATGCCGTACGTGAACGGATAATGCAAGACCGTCATGTAACATACCTTCAGATAGAGGCATGCCTATGCATTTCTCCCACCAGCATACATTCGATATTGCAAGAACACCTGGCCGTAAAAAAAATTTGTTCTCGTTGGATCCCGCACAATTTGACAATCGCTCAAAAAAAGGCTCGTGTGGATTGGTGTAAAGAAATGCTGAAAAAATACGATCGCGGTGCTTCAAAAGACATTTATAAGGTCGTCACAGGTGACGAATCATGGATCTATGCGTATGAGCCCGAAACAAAACAGCAATCGACCGTGTGGGTCTTCCAAGACGAGCCAAATCCAACGCAAAAACACCATTTTCGTTGATAAATATGCCTATTTTCATTATTAGGCCAGAAATATACATAGCAGCCCTCGTATACTCTACCAATAATCATTTTAAATAGTTAATTTTTAGTTATTTGGACAGTCTACACTGTTAGAATTAACGCACTAAAATTGAAATGAAATAATTTTAGAGTTACAGCCTTCTAAAGCTATCCCTCAGCTTATCTTCAAAAGTATTTTTCTCGGTACAACATTTTTTAGAGTTGCTTGAGGGGTTACTCGGAAACAAATTGATCCTTTAAAATATCTCTCTTTCTCTCTCCATGGTTCGTATAAAGCTCTCCATATAATGATTTACCAGTGTTTTGATCTGAACTATTATTCTGGAAAAAAAAACAAAATTTTGGGTCACAATTAACTTCTTTTTGAAATACGTGCATTTTGTGAATTTAAATTTTTTAACGTAGGCAATTATACGATCTGTACTTGACACATACAAGGTCTGTCGCAAACGAAACAGAACTTTTTAAATATAACTATTTCTGGTGGCGCCACCTATTGGTGGGTATATGAAATAAAAAGTTTGATCTCTTGTTGACATTTCGTAAAAATTTTAAGACAATTGGATAACTAGAATCGATGTTATCGATCAAAAAGTGACAGCAGCTTTGGTCATCGGTCGTAAAATGCATTTTGAACAAAGAGCAAATATTAAATTTTGCATTAAACTTGGGAAAACGTTTACTGAAACATTTCAAATGATGAAAAAAGTTTATGGTGGTCATTGCCTATCCCGTAGTAATGTGCATGAGTGGTTTAAGCGATTTCAAGAAGGTTGTGAGGACCTCTGTGACGATCAGAAGTCACCGAAGAAAAAGTCGTCTTCAGAAGTCAAAAATGAAGACAGTGCTGATTTGTTTTTACGGTTCCGAGGGTATTGTACACCGAGCGTTCGTCCCACTTGGCCAAACGATTAATGCTGTGTTTTACCTTGGTGTTATGAAGCATCTTTTGTCACGCATTCGTCGTGCTCGACTACAATACCGTGAGGAAGGGTCCTGGCGCCTGTTGCGCGATAATGCGCAATGTCATCAGTCGACGCTTGTCATGGATTTTTTAACAAAAAACTCCATATTAATCATTAATCACTCACCCTACTCACCTGATCTTACACCCTCTGATTTTTACCTATTTGGAAAACTTCATTTGCCCATGAAAGGACACTGGTTTCAGGACATTTCAGCTATCCAAAAGGCGACGACCGATATTCTCAAGAGCATTCCGAAAAATGACCTCAAACACTCATTTGAAATGCTAATTGACCGGGCTAAACGCTGTATCGAAGCACAAGGAAATAACTTTGAATAAAAAAATATAACTTTTGAAAAATATTAATTTTTTGTTGTTTTTTTTAACAGTTCTGTTTCTTTTGGGACAGACCTTGTATGTGTATTTTCTAAGAAGAATATTCTTTTAGGTTTTATCCGTGGAAAAGGACGGAATCACTGCAGCAGTGGAGAAATTCTTCAAACATTTTACTTTTATTTCTTAAAATGCGTATTACTATTACCCTCTTGTAGATCCCCAAGAGCAGATCTAGCTTCAAATCTACTGAAATTATGGAGGGAACATGAAGTTATGAATGGCAGTGAGATGGTGATGACAATGGAGCAGATATTCCATTGCCCGACCATGATTGCCGTCTGAAGAATTACACAACGGTGAATTGTCGGTTGAGCTATTTAAATACAACGGTGAAGAACTAATAAGGAGCATGCATAAAATACTATATGTGCTTTGCCTAATCCACAAAAAGGGAGACCCCACAATCTGCCCCAACTACCGTGGAATAAGTCCCCTCAACATCGTATATAAGGTTTTATCGAGCGTATTGTGTGAAAGATGAAAGTCCACCGTCAACAATCATTGGAACTTGGACCTTATCAGTGTGGCTTCAAGCCCAGAAAACCAAAAACTGGCCAGATGTTCTGTAAACTGACGCTGAGCAATAGCAAAAGCTCTGGGAAGAACCGAGCCGTTCGATATCAAACAAATTTCAGACAAAGTCCCTTTCGTTTGACTTCTTCAACCTACTTTTGGAGAAAATAATTCGATCTGCAGTATTTCATCGAGTGTACAGCTGCTGGCGTACGCCGATGTTATTGATATTAATATTATTGGCCTTAACAACCGCGCCGTTAGTTCTGCCTTCTCGCGAATGGATAAGGCAGCGAAGCAAATGGGTCTGGTGGTGAACGAGGGCAAGACGCAATATCACCTGTCATCAAACAAACAGTCGTCGCACTCGACACTTGGCTCACTGTTGACAATCATCACTTTGAAGTTGTAGATAATTTCGTCTATCTTGGAACCAGCATTAACAGCAACAACAACGTCAGCCTCGAAATCTAATGCAGAATAAGTCTTGCCAAAAGGTACTCCTTCGGACTGAGTGGACAATTGAGAAGTAAAGTTCTCTCTCGACGAACAAAGACCAAAATCTACAAGTCACTCATCATCTCTGTCTCCAGCTCAGAGAGTATTCGACGTAGTACCCGCCGAGGGAAGCAGCTGAAGTGGAAGACCTCCAGTCTGTTCGAAAGACCAGGTGAAGAAGGACCTGGGTACACTTGGAATCTGCAATTGGTGTGAGATAGCGAAAAGGAAGAACGACTGGCGCTGTTCTAAACTCGGCTATAACCGCGTATGCAGTGTCTATGGAAATGAGGAAAAATTTTAAAATAATTAATTCAGTAGTTTTTTTTTTTAATTTCCAAAAATTACCTTATCAGCTAGGGCTGGCCCTCAATTAGCTTTTAAACTTTTATTAAATTAGTATTTAGATAGAATTTTAGGCGTATATCCTCCGGGCGTTTTTTAAACCATCTCTTCGAACAAATTTCTTAATATTTCTTTCAGTAAAGCGAAAATTTTGTAAATTATTTGCTTGTAGTGCATTACTACGTGTACTTCAAAATTGTTAGTTTAATAGTAATCCTTTGATGACTTAGGCAGTAGTATGGAGTTTGGTAATAAATAGTTCCTCGCCCTATATCAAAAATAATTTCCTGTCTACGAGTATCAGTGCTTATGGACATCCACAGGTCACAGAAGATCAATTGTGGCCTTACTAATGCTTGATCGCAAAAAGTGTTTGAACCACCATTAAACGATTATTTCTTATAATTAGAGCTTCTTATTATTTTATTTTATGGTGTAAAAATATTATGAATCCAGTAACGGAATTCTACAGATATTCACACCTATACGCATAACACAGAAGTCTGGATTTATGTCATTGGAATTTTGAGCATTTTACGAATTCAATACATAAAGTTTTCGATATTTTGTACCTTTGTTCATATATTTTATAGGAATAACCTTTCGACAACGCAAGCTGCTCTTGTCTTATTTTTCAAAGTTAACCTATCACCTTTTAACCATTATTTTGCAGATTGCAGCTGCTCTCGTGGTTTCTTATGATATATTAGTTTGCTGTTTAAAAATAATCTAGATCTGTCTTTCGAAAGCCTTTGTAGTCGAAAACGATTGGCATTGGGTGTGAACTATTGCATTGGTAGTCTCTGTCGGTTTTAGAAACCTTCATATCTAGTAACATATAGCCTTTGATATTTGCTATTCATCTTTAAATTCCGTTCTGTCACTCAACTCTTTATTAGCCCAAGTGTAAATTTTTGTTCGACTTAACCTTTAACACTCGTAAAATATCATTAAAAGCCCTAAAATTAACTTTCATAATTCTTTAAATATTAAATTCATGTACAGTTCATATGTTCATAACATTAAGTTCATATATTTTTCATATTACTGTAAAATACATATACATATGTATGTATATATGAACATATATATAAATTTATCCACTATTAATCCATTTTTACCTTGATTAAGTTAAAAGTGCGACTCTTTTAAACTGCGTAAAGCTTTTCACCACAGCACTCTCTGAAAAACCGATGTCAACTGTAGCCGTCATGCTGTTAGACAACAGTTCGTCGTAATGTTAACTGCATTATCTACCATTGACTTAATGCTGTTAAGAGTTATGTTTTAGCTATAGCTGGGAATTATGTTGTAACATTAAATCAGTAAGAATTTTCCAAATCAGTTTTATTTAATATCTTCATTATTGTCTTGACGCTCCTTGCAATAGTAGCACGAATAAAAAGATACATACTAGTATGTGCTATTTTAATCAGATACTAATTACTTAAACCCAAGATATGATTACAATAAGAACTTTTTCTCCTTCAAATTCCTTTATTATTTATAATATTTGACACGATAAAATTATCTGAATTTTCAGAATAAAAGTAGTTTTTATCAAAGAGTACTAAGGTTTTTTGTTAAAAATGGTCCTTGGACAACATATAAGATTAACAGTAGACCCGTTAAGCCACAGTGCTATGCTGTGTGGCTAGCGAGGAATATATCCGTGCACTTTCTGGAAGATTGTTGACTGTTTCTCTGCTTTGAGGTTAGCAAATGTCGAACATACATATGAAGTAGTTAAATAAAAGTAAAAAAGTTTATCGGGATAGTATCGATAGGGTTAGATAGGAGATTAGGGCTAGACTGAAGATAACATTTTTTTCTAGGCAAATGAAAATAAATAAATAATAAGTAAAATAAGTTTATTTAATTCACTTTGTTAAGTGCAATACACTTCCGGCTTATTAGCTTGGGTTAAGCAATTCCGTAAAACGTTGGAAAGCATTTATTTGCCCAACTTAACGAATGCTCGGTTGATTGCAGAAATCGTGGAGAAAGACACCCTCAGTTTAGTGTCGTTGTTCTTGGTGTTAAAATGAGACTATAATAAGAAGAACGACTGCCGTATTTGCGGAAACTCATGTTAACTCAAAGGAGATTTTACTAGTTCAATTTCAGATCCAGCAGCTCTACTCCAAACATATCTTTTTGTAATCTTTTCTAATTTCCAAATAAAACATTAATATTATTTTTTTGACATAAGAACCTAATAGTTTGAAGGAATGTTGTACTTATATATACATACATACATACTTTTACTCTGAACTGGACATATTTAGTATGCCACAAAATTTGTAATCAACAGAAGTCGTCTTCTTCTTCTTTCTTTTTACTGCTTGACACCAATTAGAGATTCCAAGTTTAGCCAGGTCCTTTTCCTTTCCCTCTGCTTCCTCCGGCGGGTAAAGCTGCAGAGTTTTCATCCATTCAGATGACATGACCGAGGCAGTCATTTCAATGTCGTCGTATAACTTTTCTCTCGAAAACTCTTAACGGCGGCTCATCAGATGTTGTCATCGTCCATGCCTCTGCACCACATAGTAGGACGGGGATGAGGAGTGACTTGTAGGGTTTGGTCTTTGTTCGTCGAGAGAGAACTGTACTTCTAAAATGCCTACTCAGTTCGAAGTAGCGACCTAGAAGTCTAGTCCCTTAGTTTTTGGGATATCGATCTGAAATTTAAGAAGCGTCCTTTTTCCCCCGAAAAACTTTCATTCGTTGGATATAGGACTAGAATGTGATGTAGCTGTCATACAAACTGAATAATCGGAGTAGAGTGTTCTCTTTAAAAAAAAAAAAATAAAAAAATTAAAAAATCACGTTTTTAGTCGGTTTTCAGGGCTTCAGGGCTTCTCACGAGTACTTAATTATTCCAGTAGATGATCAATACTCGAACGTATTGCAATGGTGGTTTTTGGTGTGTGAAGTGTGCCGTGTATTCACTTAATATTGCGGATTTATTGAAGTCATTCGCTTACGAACAGATAAATAGCATTGAAATGCAATTTGACTCCACTCTCTCTCTCTCTCTTTCCCTCTCTTGGTTACAAATAGTTGAATACAGTTATTATTTGCCTGCTAACTTATTGCCAGCAATTCTGCGAATTAATTTACCCAACAAAAATACACGGCAAATAAATGAAAATGTCAACAAAAGATAGATTACAAAATGAATACATCAATGAACAAGCATAATGAACAATACGAACGTACACTTCATGAAATTACCGAATACAAAGCCATCCTGCAATCGCAGAGGAGACACACGAAGATGAACGCAAAGACGACGGTGACGAGTGAGGCGATACAAGACTTGCCAAGATTGCACTGAAGAAAGGCGCACGTGATAGACAAGAGATGCAAGTGTAGAGAGTGAGAGGGGGAGTGAAGCGCCAAGTAGAGCCAATTTCAATTTGGACACGGTAACAAAATGCCAACAAAAGCGCCGCAACAGTTATAAATGCGGGCTGACGCAATAGAACGCTAACAAATATACAGATTAAATGCCATACCACACACACACATAAACAACTGGATGCTGCAACACTTAGCTGCTATAGCCGCCTGCGGCACTAATAAAGACGAGCGCAAACGCAACAACAACAAATAAGAGACGGTTCTGAAGGTGAAATTATTAACTCGGTACAACGGTGCACAATGAGGCCAACTACAGCAGCAGTAAAACCAACAACAAAAAAGAAAAAGTGTTAACTTCCACTGCACCGTTGTTGTAATACCCCTTACAGATACATACTATATTTCATAGTAAAGTGTATAGAAGATCTTGATTTTGATCGGTCAGTTTTGTATGGCAGCTATATAATGTAGTAGTCCGGTCTGAACAACATATTCGGAGATTGTAGCGATGCTTTGACAATAATCAATGAAAAAACCTCTGTCGTACTTTGAGTCCGGAATCCGGTTGCAATGCAACTCTACTCGACATTCAACCGACAAAGTGTCAGTTCTTTCCGTATTGGGGTTTTAACCACAACCACGATACTCCCCGAAGGGCCAGTGCGTATGAGCAGGTTGGAGCTACCTCCAAGGGCTCCTGCTCCCCGTCGTACCACAATTAAGTCTCCGGTCAGACCTCGTAGAAAAAACTACTACCAGTTGAGCTGCCATACTACTCTGCACTGGTGACTGGGGATTGGACACACCATTCACACAAGCAGCTAACCCTAACTATCAGTTAAACGATTTCGCGGCCTTAATAGTTCACGCGCAAACGACCCTAACTGATCGGCATTCCGAATAGTAGAGATCTCACTGCTAACTCCTAAACGTCCATCAGTCCAAGTAATTCCCATACCATCCAGGTCTCTAATGTCCGAATATATCGGGCATTCTGCAATTACATGCACCTTTACCCTCGTCCCACAAAAACAGTTTCCACCTATCAGATAGGTACCTCTGATGCCAAAACGCATTCAGAAAACCCAGACGCAGACAAAGTCTGAAGTCTCGGTTAGCCTCAACAAACCCAACGTCCCGAATGTACTTATAAGTCACTCGACCGTTGGGACAATAGTCCTAACCTACATTGACCCTATCATTTAAAAGGCTCCTGGCCCCAAAATATCATCGGAAATCCAGTCATTCCGCAGCAATGACACACTCACGCCGCTTATTAACCTGAATGCCACAGCACGTTGTATGACAATCAGGTCAAGAGGAGGTGGATCTAATAGAACTTGCATAGCATTATAGGCAAACAGGAAAGAATCATACAACGAGGTATTGAGAGGAGTTTTTGGGACCCCAAGGCTGTAGGGTCTGTTTCCCACCATACAGCGGCTCCACAAGTGGCAAAGGTGCGAACAGCGCGACGTCCGGGACCACCAATCATTCCGCAAAACGCCTCGTATTTTGTCTACGGTGAAACTTTCACTCACGGTTAGCCCTTATTAATTGGCTTGTGTCACATACGTGCACCCGAACAATCCGTGGACGAACCGGCTATAATCTGCCCCTAAGCAGCATTGTCAAAACGGTAATTTGTTCACCCCAACACCTAAACCCCAAGTATTTACAATCTCTAAGATTACATCGCGAGGGACAGATGAACAGTCAGTCTAAGTCAATTCAGCTCGTCATAGGACCTCTGGTGCTTCCTTCTGGGTTTTAGCCACTTAATAGCCAATTTGTTATAACCTGTTCAGGGTATAAACAGTTACCCATGCAATGACTTGATTTTGATATCTGCTAGAGTGGTCCAATATTGGCAGTTCCAACAACCGAGCAGTTTCTTGGGGAGAAAAGGACATGTACAAAATGTTACATCGATAACTGAAAAATTGAAGAAATAGTTCTCATACTATGTCCATATACTGACAGACGGACGACCATGGCTAAATCGACTCAGCTCATCATATTTACCCTTCTGGATGTTACAAACTTTGTGGCAAACTTATTACAACGTGTGTGGGGTATAAAAAAGGGGAGCACAAAAATACAGCAACAACAACAATTTGTTGTGCTACAAAAACAAGAGGGCAAACTGTAGCGGAAATGGCATTTCCTCCGTCTGAGTGAGCTCAGCTCACACACACACACAGAACGAGAGGGAGTCAAACTGACAGGAAATGCAATCTTTCTTGCTTGCATTTGTATGCGTGTGTGTATGTGTGTGCGTGTCTGCTGGCAATAAATGCTAACTATTCATCTTGTATTGAAAACGAAATAGTCGCCATGTTCAAATAAAAGTGGATTCTCATTCAATGGCCGTAATTACTTCTTTGCGTTCCACTTAGTTTGGATGCGCCATCAGGCGAACCGGAGCGCACTATGCCGCCACAAGTGCTGTGTGCATGTGTATGTGTGTCTGTGTGGTTGTGCGGTGGGTGAATTTGGCAGGTGAAGAATTACGAATTTCAAAAGTTGCATCAACTTGTAAGTTACTGAACTTGCTGCTCGAACGTGCAACACCACCCTGAGTGGCAGTATAATAACATAACACCGACAACAACAAAAACAAGCACGAGAACCACCGCAACTGCAGCAAGCCCGACAGTTGCGGGGCATGGCGGGCGTTGGTAGTTGGCTGAGCAGGAAATTGCAATTATTGCAAAGAATTGCAAAGAGATTAAAAGTAGACAAGCAAGCGGCAAGAGCAAAAACAAAAACAAAAATGTCTCTCTTGCCTGCAAAACTCGACAATAGCAAGCACGGCAAGTTGCCGCTCACCAGCAGCAGCAGCTGTTGCTGTTACCTGCCAAAAAGCGTTGTGGGAAGAAATATGGCGAATATACGAAAGAATGCTGCTGTTGCTTGCTGTTGCGTTCTTCGCACTTCCTCCCGCCTTCGTCGGCTGCGCATTTGCCCCTTGCAACATATCTCGCGGCAATCAGTGCGGAAAGTTTTCGCGCTCGCTTATTTCTTCTTCTACTCTTTTGCGATCTTGTAATGTTTTCTCCTTCTTGTTACTTTATATTTTGTTGCAGTTGTTGTTGCAGCTGCTCATCTTGTTCTGCATCAATGTCCTGCCGCGCTTCTTCATCTTCCAGTTGCATCATTTAGTAATTGTTGTTGCCTCATTCATGTACATAAATTAAAAATATTTCACATTAACAACAACAACAACAACGCCGTGAGCTTTCGTTTTTTACCGCCTGCACGTTTGGTATAATTTCGCCGGCGTTTATTTCGCGAATGCAGTTTTTCGATTGTGCTTTTTTCCATTTTCCTTTACTTTTATGCAAATTAAGTTTTTTTTTCCAAGTTTTACAGATTTTTTTATTGTGCGCCGTGTTTTTTGTTTTTTATTTGTACTTGGTTTTTGGTCTGCAGGTTTAACGCACAACCGAACTTTTCATTAATTTTCTGGTTGTTGATTGTTGTGCTGAAAAACTTTTGCATATTTTTATTGTTGTTTTTATTTTTTTGTACCAAATAATGGACATTTTGTCGTTTAATATTTAATGAAACGTTTACTTGGATAATAGAAATCGAAATCTTTACGCTTTGACTGTTTAACAAAGTTTTGCAGGGTTTCTCTACTTGTTTTTGGCCTGCACATCGACAAATGGAGGGAACAACAAATTGACTTCTGAAAGTCAATAAGTCAAAGTTTGAGATTTTACGAAGTCCCCGCAAGTCCGTGGTGGTTCTTAGTTAAGGAAGAAAATTTTCTATAAAAAACCTTTTTCTGGCAAAAAAAAAGGTTTATGATGAAAAATTTACTAAACAGCTCAACGCCCTCTCAATTTCTATAAATTTTGGTCTTTTACTTTTTACTTGGAAAGCGTTCGACTACTATTAACTAGGCTTTGCCTATACGGTAGCATATGTATATCTGTGAATCTTGGATCTGTATGGCGCTGGCTTTGCGGATTACCTCAATGAAAATGAAAGACCGCGGTGTACTAAAATGTATAAATTTGAGCGAAAACTTAACCTAGCCACTATATAACTAAAATCAGAATTTTGGAAAATCCGACTCACATTTTTCGCCTTGTTTTATTTATTTTTTATTTTAATTTTTACTTATTTTCAATTGTTTTTTTTTTTTTTGGGTTTCCTAAGTAGTGACCGTGATACTACTGTGTTGTCCTGTAAACAAGTAGTCGCATTACCAGAAATGTTAATGAACCATGTTAAACACGAAAGTCTAACAGCAAATGTTAATCAACAGTGATAGTAACAGCAATAATATAACTGCGCAGCGTTAAAAAAGTGCAAGCGCTCTTAGCTACACATGAGAAATTCTGCTGCGTACTCTGCTAACGCAATTTCCATCAGTGCGGACGCTTAGCTAAAAGGAACTATGAACAATGGCGGCGGAACTAGGAGAAGGCAACTGATGATATTCACTCTTGAGGACACTAACGACATCTATCGGCATTTAGAAAATTCCTACAGCAATGCAGTGGCCACTGAATTTTTTGTTCATTTAATAAACAAATGTTTGTACTCTTGTGTATATACATACATATGTGATCGTTCCTTATTAGCGCTACCAAGTATTATTCAACATTAAATGCTTTAGCTCTAATAAACAAATATAAATACAGCTGTGCATTAGATAATTTCAAAATGTAATATGTGCGCCATCTGTTGGTCACGTGCATGATCATGATGTCCACAAATGTTTGTAGCCATTAGACAGAAGAATATCATATATTCGTTTAAAAAACTATGTGCTTAAGACAAACTAATTAAAAAGGCAGTATTTTTTTAAGATTCAGGTTCTGGCTTATAATTTGAACATATGTATGTGCATATCTCTGCCATATCTCTGTAGTGCAAAAATATTTGTGAACCCTGTACCTTTAGGCGATCTAGTACAGTATCTGCAGAGGCTACTACAATTTAGAAGCTTGCTTATATTGGTCGTTCTTTATTTCCGCCGCCATTTCGAACATTTGTTTCCTTATACCGCGTTCATGTAAGTGGCTTATGCAGCAACTCGGTGAAAAATGAAATTACCTTAGGAATTAAAGGTGCAATTATGGAATGTTTAGTAAAATTAGGTTGAAGTTCGTGATTTTAAGCGTTTTAAAGTAAAAAAAGTAATCGGGCGTTGTTATTTGTGTAGTGAAAATTGAAAAAGTTAAAATTAGTGAGTGCAAAAGCTGAACGCTGAGCGTCGGCGCAAGCAGAGTTCTGTCAGTGGTTGTGCATAAAATGTTATGTTAATGTAAATTGAGTTATGTTAATGTTAATTATGTTATGTTAATGTAAATAAAGTGTTAGAAGTAGGGAAAAGAGTTTAGAGTAGGAAAGTGTATAAATTTATTGCAGAAAATGCGAAACGAAGTAAATTAAAGTATGGTAAGTGCTTATAAAGTCTTAAAATAATTTTTTCATGATATATTTATGCAGAAATTTGCCTTTTAAGGGTAGGTTGTTGCACATTTATTTTAAATTGAGGCTTTATTTTTTTGTTGAATATTTAACCAATTAATTTTACAAAATTATATAAAATAAATAATGCATACATATGCACATGTGCAGGTTTAAGCTTTCCAAAGCATGTATAAAATCCATACGATTTAGTTACCACTGTGTCAATCAAGATCCTTCTAGCTGCCAACATATACCGTAACAATTTTTAACAGTGAATACCTTTAAATGCTGCTGCTAATTTCCGTCTTCACTGCCTCAGTTTCTCTGTATGTACTTTTGTGCACAGTCGAGCATACATTCAGAACTTTACTTGTAAGTATATCAGTTGCGCAGTCACATTACTTCTGTTGCCCTTTGCTGTTTACCAACATTCACTTTATTCTGTGATTAACAGGGAGAGTTTACATTCGATGCTACATATATTACATGGCGTTCCTTAACAGAGTACTAGTGAACTTGTATGCATTTCAATATTGATAAATAGAAAAACGTTATTGCTTCAAAATTAATTAACCGTAATTTCTAAAATTTTCTAATTTAGGGTAAATAAAGCTAATAAAATAATAACTTAAAAATAATTAAAAAAAAAAATTAAAATGTATTTTTACAGGGTCGCTAATTTTGGAATAAAATTATTGTATTATGAAATCTATTAGAAAAGTACGATACAATTACAAAAATGAAAGAAAATATAATTTACGTTGCGATCTGAGAACCAGATTTGGAAGGGGATGGTTTTGCTTAAATTTTAAGGGGTTAAACAAGGTGTATACTAATTTTCGGAAAAACTAAGTTTCCTATGGGAAAGAGTTATGTGTATGGAAAAGTTGTAGGTAATGGAAAGATCTGTATCTTTTGTATACAGACTTTTTCCACATAACTTCAAAATTTGTATGAAAAATTCAAGTAATAAAGTTTTTGGACTTCAACTTTTCAAAAAAAATTCTTTCGCGATAGAAAGATTATTTTCTTTCATGTTATAAAATAACATTTTCATGTCCCAAACACCTTATATATTTTTATACTCTTGCAACCCGTACAATATCTGAAGAACTTTTTTATTTGAAACTATTAAAATTAATGGCTGCCACGCAACTGAAACGATCTAAATAAAATTCGAGTATGAAAACTTCATTACCTCTTAAGCATTTTTTCTTGTTTTAAATATAAATTTACTTTTATCGTTAGAGTAAAATTATTTGGAATGAAAACAACGAAATTTTACAAAATCATCTTATATTAAATAATAAATAAATAATCCAAAATTGCCATGCATATACGAGATTATATATAAATACAATAAATAATTGAATTTTCTAAATTTAATTGTACAATAATAACAACACACATTTGCCAGCGCTCAGTGCAAACATGCGTTCGACGGCCAACATGTGTGGCTAATTAAATAAGAAACACGATGCAAATACAAAGACAGACACGGAGTTTGTACACAAATAACCGATGTAATGAGTAATTAATCGAAAGCGTGTGTCAGTCAGCCGAAGCAGAGCCACAATCCTGTGTAGGCCTGTTAAGTCAACTAGGCGACACTATTAAGGACATCTGGTATTAAGTCATCAACATCAGCGTCGTCATCATCATCATCGCCCTCCTCGTCATCGTCCTCATCATCAGCCTCTTCATCGTCATCATCTTCGTCCTCACCGTCCTCCTCGTATTCATCCTGATTAGCATCTTCATCAGCTGCATTATTACCGGAAGGGGCGGCTAAATTTGAATTAACCATTGCAGCTGTGTGTGTGACCTTGTTCTGCGTGTGAGTTGACTCCAGGAAATGCAATGGAATCGGTATGGGACTAGAAATGGCAGTAGGTGTGGCCGGTGTTGTGCTGCTGTGTGTGCGGTCGGCTGGAGCAGCGCCTTTAATTGTGCTATTTTCGTCTGCCTCTCGGCCGGGCATTGCCGGCAATGCAACGTGGGCGCTTAAAGCCGATACTGTGGCATTAATTAAATTCAAATGAGTACGGTTACTCGCTGTTGTAGTTGTTGAATTTATTGTTGCTGTTGCTTTCATATGCACGTCAGACGTATTTCTTGCCGCTTGTGGCAGTTGGACGGACACAGTCGGCTGGACGGCAGCTGCTGGCTGCTTAATATTGTTAGTATCAAGGGCCACAATGGATTTAGTGTCATTTAAATTTGTCATCTTGTCAACGGCAGTCAACGTTGTTACCGTTCCGCTATTCAGTTGCGTTGCTGGAGGCCGTAGTGGCTGCCCCAACACACTGTGGCCGGCAATATTTCCATTCATTGTTGTAGTTGTTGTTGCTGCGTTATTTTGTTGCACTTTGTGATTCCCCAGCTGATAATCACTGCCTATGCGGTTATCCCCGTCATCGTCCTTATCATCATCATTTAGCTTATCGGCGGCGGCTTCGTCGCCCCAACTGGGCATTGGTGGCGGCGTGATGCGCGGCGCTGACGTTGAGGTCAGCATGAATTCATCTAAAATCTCACAGTTTTTACCCAGATAGCCCTGTTTGCAGTCGCAGCGATAGCTGCCGTCATCCTTGGTGTATGATATGCAGCGTCCGCCATTCTCGCAAGTGTTCGGGTGCTCGTCGCAATACGTCAACTCTACCAAAAAGCAGTGAAAAAATATTGAAAAATTTGTATAAAATAATATGCGCAAATAAATATTATTTTGCATTCGTCTGGGCTGTTGATTTTGCTAGCTGCTGCGGCTGCCACTGACAGCCACAACTGCAACACAACTACTCACTCTCATCGCAGAGCATGCCGCCCCAACCGGGCTTGCAATTGCACTCCCATGGTCGCTCACAGTCGCCATTCACGCAGCCGGGATAGGCAAAACATTGGTCGCAGTTCGGTCCGGTCCAGCCAACTTTGCACCTGAAAGGCAAAAACAAAGAGAAAAATATGTGAAATAATATCAACAAGTACATACACGCCTTGCACCAGGCTTCACAATAATTCAATATGTTGGTTTTGTGTTTTTGTTTTTAAGTCGTTTTCGGTACAATAAACTTACCGGCATTCGCCTGGCTTCGTGCAGTATCCACGCTGTTTGTGACATCCCGCAGCACAAATAGCTAAACAAACGTAATGAAAATACCGAAAATTGAGTAAATAAACAAAAAAAGAGTGGAGAGCCACAATTTAGAACTCACACATACATACTTGTCTCTCACTCATACGCACATACCCAGCAGGAAAGTGTTGGTTCAAATTGATTACGATCTAAATATTGGCGTAGTTCTTGCATGCGGCCCCTTACCGAGAGAAACATCTTCCTCATGCGACCTTTGCCGCTTGACTAACGTTTGTGATACGTCCTGTTCAGTTGCCACACTAATACTTCCTTGGCTCAACACCCTTCTGGTCAACTCTAGTATTCTCGCATAATAGTTACCTTTGAGCTTGTCTGCTGCCGTAACGCTCCAGAGTTTTGGCTGAAAACGTCAGTCCGACATCTATTCATTGGCCGGTTCCTGTTTGCACCATTTGTACCCATAGTGATGGTCATGTCTCTGCTACTACCATGCATTACCAGTGGAAAGTGGGTTCTTTTTCATTCACTAGTGTGTCTAGCTTTGATTTATCTGAGATAGAGTCTGCATCGACCCTTTCGGTAGCCTTGGCAGGTGACAGTTTCGCCAAACTGGGTCCTCCACTGTCAGGACTCACGTCTTCGTCTTCTTTTCTTTAAATTGGTTTGTAAAATTCAGTGCTGAATGGGTCATGAAAGGTAATCGCAAAGGCGAGGGTTGATGCACGTCCTGCCTTACTTTTAACATAACGGCAGCTTACGACATTAGACCATTAGCTATTTTTGCTGAGACTCACCTCAGCATACTCAAGCGGCAAAATGTTGCAACGACGAGCTCAGGGTACAAACCGGAATACATAACGTTAATTACTAATCATAGTCCATGTCAAAAGTTAAGTCCAGTCCAGGAGATGGTAAGGCCGTCAAGTCCGAAGGATGGACCAACTCGGAGGTGACCTGTACCATATCCAGAATAACATCAGATCAGACACACCAATAATGACTCAAAAGAAACTTCAGTAAGTTGTTTCTAATGCATCCATCTTACGGTCCGAAAATAGAAGTAGCATAGGTCATCTCCGAGTTGGTATATAAGCTCTTTAGAGGTGAATCTTTCGAGGGTTCTATTTCCGGTCTATAAGATGGATGACACGATGAGTCGACATTACGAATTTTCGAGAGAAAAATTCTGCGAAAGATTTGTGGTCCTATTCAGGTTGGCCACGGCGAATATCGCATTCTATGGAACGATGAGCTGTATAAGATATACGACGACATTGACATAGTTCAGCGAATTAAAAGACAGAGGCTACGTTGGCTAGGTCATGTCGTCCGAATTCACGAAAACACTCCAGCTCTGAAAGTATTCGACGCAATACCCGCCGGGGGAAGCAGAGGAAGAGGAAGACCTTCACTCCGTTGAAAAGACCAGGTGGAGAAGGAACTGGCTTCGCTTGGAAACTCCAATTGGCGTCACCTTGCGAAAAGAAGAAAAGACTGGCGCGCGGTTGTTAACTCGGCTATAACCGCATAAGCAGTTTCTACGCCAGTAAAGAAGAAGCGGAAGGTGGATGCATAACACACAAGCTTCCGGAGTTTATTTTAAGTATCTATTGATGTGATCTGATCTGACGTTATACTGAAACAGCGTTGCTCTCCAATTCACCAAAGCTGGCTACTTCTTTGCGATAACTTTCTTTGGACGAATTGGGACATCATAGGTTTGATTTAAGAGTTTGTCTGGATCAGTTCACAGTAGTTAATTCCCTGCCAATCCCACAGCACTTTTATGACGGTCAACCCTGGCTTGGCAATATATTGCGCTGGACCTTATCGTGATCCACTTTTCTTTAGCAGTACCGATCCATTTCGGAAAATGATAGATTGTTGCGATTCGCAGATAGACATTCGGATCATGAGGTTTTTATGTGCTAACAGAGGTCTTGGCATTCAAAAAGCTTTGATTGTAGGGCTAGATGGGAATGGAAATTATTGGATACGGATCATTTAGTTCATTAACTAAGGAGACATAAGATGTCCACAGTCTTTAAAGATGATTTACAGTAAAAAATACTTCGAAACAACGAGTTCGAGTAAGGCATTGAAACACCTAATATGCACCTACGTCTCAAACGAGATTTCAAAATATTAAATTTTTTTCTGGAAATCGATGGTTGACCACATGGCAATACTCGTCTTTTAATACACGAAACATAAATAGCACGCTGGCATTGCGAAATTTCACTCCCAGGTGCCACAACAACAATTTTGGTTCCAAAACGATCAGTTACGGTATTTTTCAATTAATTTTCAATAAAAACTCACACAGCCACTTCTTCATTGACGCACATTGAGAATGGCACACGCACACATACACACACACACAAATACGGGAACGTGCTTGCACTCACCTGTTTGGCATAGTAGTCCTGTATAGCCCGGCAGGCAGTTGCATTCGAGTGGCTTTTGACATGTGCCACGCTGGCAGCCGGGCAACACGGCACAATCACTGCAGTTGCGCCCCGCCCAGCCCAGGCGGCAGCGGCACTCACCGGGCGCCTCACAATAGCCGCGTGTGTTGTGACAACCCGAACGGCAGGTGGCTAATAAAAAACAAAACCAAACAAAACAACACAAAAACCAATGACTTTCGGTGCAACTTCAACAAGCAAGTAGTCAATATTTATTTGCCGTTGCACCGCAGAGAGTAGCCTCTCTACAAATTTTTGCTTTAATATGAAATATCTGAGGCATAAATTCTGATTTGTAGTGGCGTTTTGCGTAGGTCCTTACTTACGTTCGGTACAAAAGAGACCATCCCAGCCGGGCTTGCAAATGCATTCGAACGGTTTATTGCAGTAACCATGTTGGCAGCCCGGCAGTGGTATGCAACGCTCACAGAATTCACCCGTATAGCCGATGCGACAGCGACACTCGTCCGGACGTTGGCAGTAGCCTGAAAGGAGAACAAATCTTTTCATTTATATGCATGTGTGTGTGTGTGTGTGTGAGGTGTGTGCAGTCTAGCATTTGGTAATAAAACTGTGGAAGCCTGTGGCTTGCTTGCAATTATTAATTGGTTTGCTTTTGGCAGGGTGTTGTCATTTAAGATGCCAGAATGGATTGAAAATGATAAAATCGGTTAGGTGTTGGCATTGTCGTTAAGCTCGGTAATTACAGTGTTAGTAAATATTGCTAAACTTTTTTCATGATTCATGCTTTTAAGAGAGCTTATATTTTTATATGGAGAAGACATATGTTGCTATTTAAGTCCGTGAGTTTCGTGTATTATTTTTCGAGTGGAAATATGATTGATTTTTTAATCTTCTCAAAATAAATTTCTGACAGAACAAACCAGTTTAATTGTTCTCGTTACCATTTTCAAGGCCTGAATCAAAGCGGGAGAGTCCGCATAGACTTTAGCCTTTATATATTCCCACAGGAAAAAGTCGAACGGTGTGATATCACACGAACTTGGTCGCCAACCAACTGGCCCGAAAGGTGAAATTACCTGTTCAACGAAGTGTTCTCTCAATAAATACATTAATTGATGCGATGTGTGGGAAGTGGCGCTGTCTTGTTGAAACCAAATGTCGCCGAGATCACGAGCTTTAATTCAGGCATCAAAAGTCGGTTATAATGGCGCCAAAACAGTCGCCATTGACTGTTACGTTCTTACCGGCATCTTTTGTGAAGAAATATAGACCGATGATTCCATCGCCCTACAAACCACACCAAATCATTGTTTTTCTGGATGAAATGGCAGGTCATGAACCCCTTCAGGTTGCTTTTCATCCCAAATGCGGCAATTTTGCTTGTTTACATAATAGTTGAGCCAGAAATGAGATTTATCGCTGAACAAAATTTGGCTCAAAAACGGCGGCGGATCCTCTTAGGATTTTTCAAGAGCCCATAAAGCGAAGCGATGTCGCTTGGGAAGGTCACGTGGCTTCAGTTCTTGCACAGGCTTTGTTTTGTACGCTTTCAATTTAAGGTCTCCACGTATTTTGCGCTAAGACGTCCTATATGTCAGTTCTAGTTGCTGGCAACGTCATCGAATCGAGTCTCCACGGTCCTCATATACACACTCAGCTTCCGCTGCCATATTTTCTTCACTGCCTGTACTTGGATCACCCGTTATTATACGCTGCAGCAACATATTGCAAGAGTATAATTATGTTTGCAACCGGCACTAGTGGAGCCATCCAAAACTAAGCTACAAGCTAAAATTCAGGAAATTGGACTATGTCCAGTGCAAATTCGCAAAGCAGATGAATTCGGATAACATTGCAACTTTCTTCCGGGAAAAGCACACACGTTTATAGAACGGAAAACAGGCATGTAAAAGCCCAGTGGAGTACAAACTCTGCCTGAAGGCCACAGGCAACCACACTACACTACAAATTGCAGACACTCTAACAAATTTATTTTTTAACTGGGTGAAATCCTTTTTGAAAGAGTTCGTATTGCCTCAAAACACTTAACTTCTTCTTGAAAACGCACCTTAGCATGGATAGCGAGGATGACTTGCATTTTTACCTAGAACTAATTTTCAATGAATAGAAATCTGCATGCCAAATTAATGGTCAATACTTAAATATATATGAAATTTACTCATTGCCCACTGGGCGTATGATTGACCTTGATATTTGATATATTATGTTATCTAGCACTATATGCATAAATACAGTACTAATATTAACAAATTAAAACTTCGCTGACTGCTTTCGAATTTGTCACATTCGTCTTACCATTCATGGGATCACATCCTTTTCTACATTGTGGCACTTGACACAGGTCGCCCTGCCAGCCGGGTAGACATTTGACATTACCCTTCTCATCGCAAATGTAGTGCAAGTTGATTTTCTCCCTTTGCGTCTTCTGACATGCCTGTGAATTGTAATTCAAAAGAACTGCAATTAATTAACAAATTTTGCGGCATGTATAATACCAACTTTAATAATAATGGTTGTAACTTCTCACTTTATCAGAAATTTTAAAGGAAATAATAAATAACAAGTAATGAATGTTATTGTCGAATGGGTGATACTGAACATTTCATACTCTGCAACTTTCCAGGAACAAAACCAAGCAATTACTTTAAGGTGTAAAACGTCAACCAAAAAATCGGAATACAAGCAATTTTATATACTATATACATATAAAAATAAGTTTATGGTATATAATATTTAGGACAATATTTCACATGCCCAGGGTTTCCTCAAAGTACCTCACATAAAATCACCAATCTTATGGAGTAAAATCATCCGGATGTCTGAAAGTTCTGGTATTCGTTATATGAGAGCTGAGCCAGGTTTTCGGCCAGTTTTATCTATTTTAGGCACAAAGATACACTGTTATAATTAAAATACTCTATCATTTTCATAGAGATAACTCAGATGTTGCATGGTATCAAGTCGCCCGGAAGTACGAAAATCTTTATATTAGGTATTTGGAGCTAAGGGAAGTATTGCCCCGATTCACCCTATTTTTGTCACTAATACGTACTATTAGTAGGAAAGGATTCTCTATAAACTGTGACGCGAGAATCGGGTGTGACCCATGCGCAGCTTTGTTCTGGATACTGTGGCAGGTTAAGCTATTATCCAGAATCGACTCTGACATATCCAATACATGTTCAGCATGCAATGAGTCACCGTACAACTCTAACCACCTCTTTGCATACCCAGCTGGCACTACACATTTGATACTCCTCCCCCTATAGTCCAATACCTTCGGACTAGCACGTTTCCTGGACCTGCCGTTGGATGACCTCGATGACAACTGAACTTTACCATCATAACGGGGACTTGATAACCATTACAACAACGATTTCGCCCACTTTCTCACTGTAACATAGGAATGTCAAGGGAATTTTTTGTACCGAATTTGATGGAAATCGATGGAGCAGATTTCGAATCATGTAATTTCATTTACATATGTGTGGGCGGTGCCATATACATATTAATCTGGCGAAAGCTGGATAGTGAAGGAGAAAGTATCTACATGTTTCTACCTTATCCTCCTCTCTGCAACTTTGACAAGCTGCGTCGGTGGTCTGGCAGTCTGAAACAGGAGTTAATTGTGAGCCCCCGGCAGAAGACTCTTACTCCAAGCTTCACCTTGAGTTTCGATGTATCCGCGATATATAGCTCACTGCGCTTCTCAACTAAACTTGCTGATCGGAACCAGTTCTAGCACTTCTTCATGCCGTGTGACAATTAGTTAAATCAGATGATAACCAGGCCTTTTTCCTATATAACAGTAAGGATGCAAACTTCTAAATGGACTCAATAAATAAGTGTGTTAGAAACATACAATTTACGGACTTCATAGGAGTTGGTTTCAAAATTGGACAACAGACGTGGCTCCGCCCAACTTCCTGACAATAGCGTACTCTGAGTGAAAACAATGTAAAATCGAATCAATACACACATTAGCTACCATAAATTTAATATAAACATTTTCGAACTTCCGCTTTATTTGATACAAGAAGATGAGGTTTCTTCGGAAAATGCATTCTTTCTTTGTCTTGATACTTGCAAGCTGCGAGAGTATAACATGTTTGGTTAGAATCGAAAATTTTAAAGGCAAGCACCTAAACTAATGATGTACATATACTTGTTACGAGGAAAATCCTCGATATAATCAGTAATTTGGTGGAGAGCTCTTTGATGGTCTTACACCGGTGAGCAATATCAGCCAATTTAGAGGTGAATGCCGATAAACTGGATATGGCGGGGGTACAAAATCCCGCAATGGGAACTCCCGAGACTCAATGGAATTGAATTGACAATTAAAAAGCATATCAAGTACTTGGGAATAATTTTGGACAAAAAGCTGATGTGGAAACTCAATGTGAAAAAGGCCAGAGGTGCCTTTTACGTTTGTCAAAAAAAACTAGGCTATACTCGGAGTCTATCACTGGCCTTATGCATTAGTGTTACACAGCGGTAGTCAAGCAAATATTACTTTATGGTATCTTGGGGTGGTGGACCGCTATGAACAAAATTTCATACAGGAAACCGATGGAAAGGATAAGGCGACTTGCTATCCTCTGTATAACGGAACCACTCCAACGGCGACAATAGAAAGGTTACTCAACCTACCACTAATCCACCTTGAAGTAGAAAGCTCTGCGATAAAATTAGCTGCAACATTGACGGGATTAGGTGAGTTCTCTATATATCTTTGGGCACAGCTCAATAAGTGGGTTCCAAGTCACACTAAAGTAAGATGGATGGCGCAGAAGCATGCCACACGCCACCGGAACTTACAACATCTACACAGATGGATCCAAAAATGGCCAATGGAGTGGGAGCCGGAATCTATTGCTGGGTGCTGGATCTCAGACGACCCTCCAAGCTTCCGGAGGACTGCAGTATCTTCCAGATGGAAGTCGAACTTAGCCCTTCCTTACTTACTTAAATATAAAATTGATTAATTGAGCACAACTCACCCTTTGCTTCCATTGCGGCACGTCCGAGTTGCCGTATCTCAAGTCATAATTGCGCTTATGATACGTAACCGCTGGCAGTAGAGTGGGTGCCAGCAGGAAATAAGCCAAATAAATTAGCCAATTGCAAGACATAATTTGTTTTTGTTATCACATGTACGTCAATTGTTACGTAAGCAAAAATATCTATGCTAAAATATGCGGCACAGATTTGTTTTTGTTTTTGTTATTGAATGCTTATCACACGAATCACACTTTCTTCTGGCACTGATCCAAATAGTGGCAAATAATAGTTTCGTTTGTGTTAAATGTACATGTTTATATATAGGCACATATGTATATTAGTAAAAAGCAAAGCTTAAAAGTAAAGAAATAATAATAAAATTAAATAAATAAATAAACCGGCTAAATATGTAAGCTCAGTTGCTTCGTTTTTTTGTGTGACACACATACATATGTTTGTATGCATGTATATATACATATGTGTGTGTGCAATATGAAAGCGAAAAAGAAGCGTCGCAAAGCATACGAATTTGCCGTTTAACGCGCTGTCGCTGTTGAAGCTACAAGTGCGTCTGCGCGCGCACACCGGTCAAGTGGACAATAACAAAAAGTGAAAGAATACAAAGCGAAAAAAGTGAAACAACAAAAGGAAGAAAAAACAAGAAATAAAGCACTTTCAGCTTGCAATATATAGGCGTTGGGAGAAATTTCGATGACAAGTCACAAGTGCGCCTCAAACGTAAGCGTGATAATGAACAAGTACACATAATACTGTTTGAATTGGTAGGAATATGTATGTGTGCAAGAAAATTTATGTTTAGAAAAAATTCATATACGCTTGCATTTTTATTGAATTTTTTAATTTTTTTTTAATTTTTTTTTTTAATTTTTTTTTAATTTTTTTATAAATTTTTTTTTATTTTTTTTTTTAAATGCTTGCATTCTGTTACTCATAACCAACGATGTTATTATTAGAAGTAGGTCACTTTTAATTACTAAGTAGCGTGTTTTCGAAACCATTAAGTTTTACGACACAAAGTCAGTACGAGTATAACTAGTTCATGTCAGAGCATATATGTACATATGTATGTATGTACCTAACGTTTAAGTAAGCGATTAAATTAATATATAATGAGTATATACATATGTATGTACCTATGTATATTTTTTATGCCAAATTTCTATTTTGTTCGAATCATTTAATATTTAGTTATTTATTAAAATTTAAACTAGTTTTTTATTTCTTTTCGACTATTTTTCTGCACAATTTTATTTTATTTTAATTATATTTTTTTTATTTTGTTAACTCAAAAACTTCTGGAAAAAATATTTATTTTTATTATAAAAAATATTTCTTACTAAAACTTAAAATATCTGAAAAAAAAATTTAATATAAAAAGTTTCTTCACAATTTTATCTGTTTTTTGTTTATTTCTATTATTTTATTTTTATCATATTTTTTTAATTTTGCTTATACAAAAACTTTTAGACCAAATATAAATTTTTAACATAGCAAATGTTTCTTACTAAAAATTAAAATTTCTAAGAAAAAAATTTCTTCATAATTTTATTTCTTTTTTTTTGTTTATTTTGTTTTTTTACTTTTATTTTTATTTTTTTGAATTAAAGATGTTTTATTTCACTAAAATTAAAACTTCTCGAAAGTATATTTATTTTTATAACAAAAGCTATTTCACTTCACAATTTTCCATTATTTAATTCTTCATTAAAGAATTTTTTATTGTTTTTGCGTTCACCACTTTACCGTTTGTCCCACCAACGCGCGCAGCTTTGATCAAACTAACTTCTTGCTGACCACTCAGCTGCAGTTCAAGTCCATGGCCACCTGAAGTGCGGCTTGAGTGACTACGGTTTTATTTTGATCGATGCTCAAGTAAAAGCTCGCTACTTTCATAAGCGAGTGAGAGTAAGAGAGTGTGGTTGCGTCGTTGGTAAGTTGTTCTGAAGTGTGTCAACTGGTCGCTGTTAATCAGCTGTTGTGCTTGCTTCACGTTTTGCAAAATAATTTAAGATTACCACCTGTTTATTAAAAAAAAAAAAAAAACAACTATACACTGAGAAAAAGAGAGAGGTAGAAATTGGATTGGATTTTTTAACACGTGATCATTACTCAACATTTTGATGTTCAATAGAATGGTTGGTATTTTTCACCATTATAACTGTTATAACAAATTATGATTTGGCTCGAATGTAATTGGCTGAGTAGAATATTAGTGAATTTGAAAGTGACCGACTTTTCAGTTATTGGGGCTTTCGCTAAGTAATTTCGCTACATATTCTCCATTTTGATCCAATACCTTTTGCCAACTTTCGAGCAAGAGATTGGTACCACATTCATAAAATTTTTTATCCTTGCAGGCCAAAAACTCGTCAAAGTCGTTTTTGACATCCTGATTTGAGGTCAAGGTTCTCCCAATCAAAAAAATTTACAGTGATCGGAACAAGTAATATTCCGAAGGTGCCAAGTCTTGTATCACTTTCCATTCAATCTGCAAAAGCTCTTGGTGAGTCATCAAAATAGTACATAGAACACATATGTCACGCTTCGAAATTAATCCTAGGGGTTTCATGTGCTGTGTGTGTTAATGGTCGCGTTGGAAAAATTTAATCTAAAAGTAATATCTCGAGTTGTTACTTTACGATTTGTTTTATACACAATGGCTTCAATAGTCCTTCGGAACGAAATTTGGGAAACAAATTTTGGCATTGGCGTTCAGTCAACACATCTTCTCCGTATACATTAAAAAATTTCCGCCTAGTTGGAATTGCACTTTTTTAAATATTTTGATTATAAAACAGTATAATAAGCCGAAAATGCTTTTTTCACATACAAGCCTTTTTATATCAGCTGATTATACTTGTAATGATAAAGCTGTTAGGTGCTAAGTTGGCTGCGAAAAATTCAATAAGATCAGCTGTTGGCATCTATTGAAATCACGACCGAATATAAAGACGATTTGAGCTTTTAAGTGGTCTATTGAACAAGAGGAACTTGTTACATGGGGAAAGTTAGTTATTTCCTCTAAATCTCAAGACTTTTATTGTTGGTAGTGTCCTTAATGGAACTGATATATGTTGAAAGATTGAACACTTCATTAAACAAATTTCTCGGATTTTAAATCTACATTTTCTAATTTACAATATTTTGCAATCGATACCTTATTTGTCATTTGACTTTAATATGAAAAATTCAGTACGTACAACATCAGTCCGTACTTAATATTTATATTTACCATACACAATATGTGATTTTTAAATTTTTTAATATCCCTTTATATTTCAACCATAAGCTGCTTATCAAGACCTTTTTTCAGTTGACAAACGTATTTATTCATAACATGTACATATTTATTCCATAGGCAGACAGATTGACGTCAAAAATAAGCAACCAAAATTCCAATTACAAAATCTATAATCCGACTTTTCCTCGAATTGGAAAAAATTATAAATTTTTCACGATACACGTGAATGCTTTTTTTGGCCTTAAATGACATGTTGGCTGTGTAATTAATATACATTAGGGTATGCAGGAAGCAAATTACACTGGCTAGCAAGTAATTGTTTTTATTTTCTTACCGTTTTCTTGTATCACTTCATATATACATATATCTCTCATAATCTGCGCTCTATGCAGGCAATTTTTGAGGCAAATTAGAGAGTATAATAATATATTTTAAATTTTAAGTCAATTTAATTTTATCAGTAAAATGGGGGATTATTCACTAATAGAAATCAACAAGAATTAATTCTAACTATTTTCCACTGTAGCGCATTTTAATTTGCAAATATATTGATGGCTTTTCTTTGCTTTCATGCCTTTGTCTGATACGAATATGTTCAAAAATTTAATTTGGTCATATTGCATCCTAAAACTTTATGAGCAGAGATAAACTCTCGAATGATTTGCCAGGAGTTCGTCATCTATGCTCTTGTTGATGTCTTACATCTTTAGCATTTTAAGAGCCATAGACTTGTGATTTCCTGCAATCCAACCCTCTGCATGAAATATATTGCAGGGATGCAGCAGCTTAAGAAGCCGTTCTAAGATCGCACCAACTCCTTCATTCATTTTCGATACATCCGTGTAAATATTTAATGTCTTGCTCCTAGGCTTTTACGCCAGACAAGTGGAAGCATGTAGTCGGTGCTTGCTGATTTTGCTCGGCAGTTTTCAGCGAATAGGTCTATGGGTGGCAGGTTTAGTCAAAAGTTGCCTTTGAAGTGGTTCTTAGAGTTCCCGTTATGTACAGCGCAGGGAGGTGTTGTACCGTTCGCATTGGTATCGGGTATGTAAATTTCCGTATGCGTATCCACTATACTATAGCACCGAAGATCAGACTTGGTCGTACCATTGAAAGTTTATAATAAAATACAACTACTAATGCTATAAAATAAAAGAAAAACATTTCTGCATACGCGGCTGATTTTACCACTATTGCGAAGTGAAAGTGCAATGAAATAAATAGATTCTGTTTGAAGCGAGATATCAGCGACAGAAAATTTCGAATTTTTCCAACCTTTTCGCTTGAATGGCTGCTCATATAGGTAAATACATAGTAGAAATATCAATAATGTAAGTTGCTCTAAACCGATTTAGTGAAATACGTACGTTCGAATATACATTTGTGGAGATACGTGTTTGCATACACAGGGTGGTTCATATATTTACCACATATTATATTAATGACTATATTAAAATAATATGAACTATTTCATTCTTATATCAAAAGGTTGGTGGAAAAGTCACGTATTCTCATTTTTGGAAGCATCAGCTGCTTCGTTGCTGTCAAATCAATTTAATTTTCAGAAGTTTGATGAATTCTGATTCTTGTTAGTAGGGTTAATATTCGTACTGAGATCCATAGCTGCAGATAAGTTTCGATTTCTTCAGAAACTTGCACAAGGCAGTTTTTATGACGCCAAAGCGCTGCTCCGAGGAGACTGATTGATATCCGCTAGAAAATGAATGCTTACTACTAAAACGATTGACTAAGATCCACAGCAATGACCCTTCAATGAAATTATTTTGTCATTGTTTTCAAGCTGTTGCTGATGAAGGAATTGCTGTCAATGTCACTTTATGATGTTTCTATTTCTTGATAATGACCTGCAAATTTTCTAAACTCCAGATGGAAAAACAAAAAATCGCTCGTACTGCGGACAGCGGAACAACGTACACATGTTCTACATTCTGAAATGTGTCGCCTCCCCAATGCTGTGGGTTTGAAACCGTCATGTGCTGTAAAAATTAAGTTAAGTTAGCTATTATGGAGAATAGTCGAAATCCATTTCGGATCACCCGTTGTCTTTGCCAGCTCTTCGACGTCTCTGCTTGAGCATTTTCTTTTCGGGTTCTGAGCTTCTACATCTCTCTGGCTAAGAGTTCCAATGGGTGTAAGCTGGCGATTACAAAGACGGCATCTTCTGATACTATGTAAAATACTGAGGATACTCTGAGTCCAAGTCGAATTAGTGCCTCAGTTTTTCAGATGTCAATCCAATCTTTCCGAGGAGCTGCTAATTTGTCGGAACCGCCAATATCGGTCCACTACAGGATATTGCTGTCATACAAGCTGATCGATCAAAATCAAGTCCTTGTAAGGAAAACTTTTTATTGGACAATATATCTTCACGATTTTAGCTTAGGTTATTGGTTTTAAAGAAAAAACATAGAAAATTTAAATTTAATGGGGAATATTTATAATTATTCGAAAGAAAATTCTTTGACATATACAGGGTAGGCCATTTAAAGTTGACCCATCTGGCAACGCTGTAACTTTTAACAGCGCTGACAAATCGGCTAATGTCATACCGCGTTAGAAGCGTCATTCGAAGACAATTTATACCATGGAACAGTACACTCCAAAAGAACGCGCTGAAATTGTTCAGCTTTATATTCAAAATAACTTTTCAATTGTGTTAACTCAACGTGCGTTTCGCAAAAAAAATAAAGTGAAAAGTGCTCCAGTTAAGAACACAATTAAGTCTTTATACGCAAAATTTGTGAACACCGGTAATCTCAGTAATGCCAGTCATGCCAGTCATGCATCCAGACAACGCACAAGACGTTCTGATGAAAATATCGAAGCTGTACGAGCCAGTATTGAGGAGACTCCATCGACATCGAGTTATCGCCGCTCTCAGGAATTAGACATCTCTCGCACCACTCTCCGACGCATAATTCATAAAGATTTGAAGATGTTTCCATATAAAATTCAAATTGCACAAAAACTAAACCCAGCTGATTATCCGCGACGCCTTAATTTTGGCAAAAAAACAAATGGGTCAACTTTAAATGGCCTACCCTGTATTTTTTGAAGATTATCGCTTTCAAAAGTTGGCCGTGGCGACGTCTCAGAAGGTCGTTAAGTTCAATTTTCAATGACTCGTTCGAGCATTTCGACTGGTAACTAGCGAATAATACGCGTGATGTTTTCTTCCAAGGCTTGAATCGGGATTGTCCGCATAGACCTTAGACTTTACATATTCAAACAGGAAAAAGTCTCTCCATTGATATGGGACTCATCGATGAACAAAATTTTGCTCGAATATGTCGGATCTTCTTGGAATTTTTCAAGGGCTAATAGAGCGAAGAGATGTCGCTTGGAAAGGTCGAGCGGATTCAGTTCTTACACGAGGTGTAGTTTGAACCATTTCAATTTATGATCTCGACGTAAAATGCGCCAAGTTGTTCCATATGTCAATCCCAGTTCCTGCGAATGGCGCCCAATCGACCCTTCACGCTGTTCGTATACACTCTTAGCTACGGCTGCTATATTTTCTTCAATGTGTACTGGACGTGGTCTATTCGGTCGAATATTGGATTTTTTGGTTGACCTCTTTACTCCATTTTTCCGCTAGAAAAATTATTCCGTCAGTGAAAAACTTTTCAGGTTTCTCGGCGACAAACTGCGACAAGTAATTTTCACAGTCTTCTCCTGAAGCCAACTCTATTCCATTAAGAGAGTTCTGCATTGACCGAAACAAATGGTAGTCCGATGGTTCAAAGCCTGTGCTATATGGTGAATGCATCAAAACTTCTTAGCCAAGCTCTCCCAGTTTTTGCTGAGTCATCAAATATATGTGTAGTCTAGCGTTGTCCTGATGAAAGACGAAGCCTTTTCTGTTGATCAGTTCTGGTCGTTTTTTTCGACTGCTTGCTTCATTCTCATCAGTTTCTTATAGTTGTAAATTGTAAAGTCAATCTTTCGACCAGGCTGGAGCAGCTCATAGTGCATGATTCGTTTCCAATCCCACCAAGAACTCAGCATAACCTTTCGCGACGTTAATCCTGGTTTTGGGACCATTTGTTGAGCTTCACAAAGCTTGGACCATAATCTCTTTCAAATATTATTGGCGTATTTGATCCAATTTTCATCTCTTATTACCATTCGCTGCAGAAATGGTTCGGTCTCATTTCGTTTTAGCAAAGAATCGCAGATGTTAATTCGGTCCATTAAATTTTTCACAGACAATTCATATGGTACCTTTGTGGTTCCCAAACATCGAGCTTCTTTTTATAGCCAGCTGTTTTTAAATGGTTCAAAACAATTTGATGATGACTGTTAAGTTCCTTCGCGATGTCCTGCCTTCGTTGACAGTCTTAGTCAATCTTTTCCATAATTTCATCGACTTTTTGAACGATAGGTCAACCAAAGCGAGGTGCATCTTTTACATCGAAATTTCCGGAACGGAAGCTAGCGAACCATTGTTGTGCTACACGAACTGATACAGCATCGTCTCCGTAAATTTCACCAATTTCATTGTTGGCTTGCGTGGCATTCTTCCCTTTTTTATACAAAAATTTAAAAATATAGCAAATTTCTTCATTATTTTCACTGATTTTTTAACAGCTGTAACTTTTTTCTGCCTTGCCCGATTTTTTTATTTTTGTGTTAAATGAAGCTTAAAATCCAACATTATATGGTAAGACACAATGTGATTAGTAGCACTGGAGATATGCGACTGCCACCACATCTATTGACAAAATACGAAAAGCCTTTTTCGACTACCCAATAATTGCGGTTTCCAAAACTTTTCCGATCAACACAGTTGGCTAATAAAGATCAAGGTGTGGAGTAGCGTTATTTATTGCAATAAAAGATGGCACACCCTGTATTTATGTGCCAAAAAGTGCAAAAAGTGTTTATAAACTTTCGTTTATTGCCAAGCATATTTGAACATTTGTTCATATACGAGTACATAGTATCAGGAAATTCATTGAAAATACATATACAAATATACATATATATATAGCATTCAACTAGATCTATATCTAGTGCTTTATGTAGTAAAATAGAATTATGAAATCCTTGCTGTCAGCGTATAGTAATGATAAGCCTAGTTAAGCGCATGTTTCATAACGCTTACAACAGTTTTAACGCAGCTCATGCTAACAGTATTTTTATGTATATACATATATATAGCACATATGTATGTATAAAATATGTGTGTTAAACTCTCTACTTCATTTACATAAAAGGACAACTTGATTTTAGCAATAAAATATTCTATACTGCCACTGATACATCTCCAACTGCTTTCACTCATACAAGTTGTATTTGAATCATATTTGATTGTGCATTTGTTGTTTTTTGTTGCTTCTGTCTTCCGCCTAACCTCTCATTTGCATATTTTTTCCAAATGCTTGAGTTTTGATTCTGCCAATTGCCGGCAGATTGAATTTTTTACGCATTTATTTGTAGAACTGTGTATTTGGATTAAGTTTTATGGCGATTCAAAAGGAATTTTGGGGCTTAAACCCAAAGTCAAACGAAATACACGCACACTAATGCACAACAAGTTTTTCTCTGTACCGCAAATAATTTTATCACACTCTCAACGGTCTCACGCCCACAACTACCAACGGAACTCATTAAATAAACTTTTACGGAAATTAGTTTTTTTGCCGTATGCCTTTACATATGTGTGTGGTGCCTGCCACAATTGCCTCAATAAAATGTGAAACTATTTGCGCATAAATTTGCACCAGCGGCAGCTACTTTTATTTGCCGCAACGATAACTCCAAAGCCACCTCAAATATGCGGTCGCTCGTCTTGACTTTGAGCACATACATATTTACATACATATATACTCGTACAAGTACACACATATGTGTGCTGAGCTGTTCGGCTGGACCATTTGGGCAAATCTGTGTTCGCTTCTCCGCTGTCTGTCAGCAAGGGCGCTCTTCAAAACCCAATTATGAACTTTGTTGTAATACTTTGCGACACTATGGCGGAGCATTTTCGGCATAAATTACACACATGTTGCACGAACATAGTGCAGAGTTCGCCAGGGTCGCATTGGACAGCCAGTGACTCTACTTAAAACTTACTTATACATGTACATTTTAGACATAGTTGTTTATGTATGCGTGCGCGGCATGCATGTATTAGTTGTAACCACACGTGTCTGTTCTCTCATCACCCGCAGCGGAAGTCATTGATATATGCTTGGTTCTGTGTTGCAAGCATCAGCAGCAGCAGCTTTAGTTGTAATACCCTCAATGTGGGTAATTGTTGTTGGTTGACAAATGCGGACATTGCCCATAAGCTCACATGGTCACATATGCAAACCCATACACATCCACACACAGGCGCTTACATACAATATTTTCGTTACATTTTACTTGTTCCGTGATTACATTATTTGTTGCAAGCAGCTACGCTACAATGTTGCTGGTTACTTGCCTGTTACGAGACCACAACACTGGACACAGATTATCCGAATTTATTTGCCCAACAGGTGGCGAGAGGTCCTTGTACCAAGCCTGCCATGACAGCCACTGTGGCAGCTCTGCTATGTATAACAATTATTCTAATTTCAGTATTAATGCTTTGCTCTAAGTTATTGCCTTTTGTGTGGTTTAGTATGTGCAGCATATTTAATAGCCTCGTGTGTGTGCATGTGCGTGCGTGTGTGTGTGGGTGTGGCGAGTAATGTTTCTCCGTAAAATATAGTTTCGGGGATTTTATTGAGCTTACAGCTATTTATGTCTTGTTTACAATATTTCTTCATTGAAAAATAAAGTTGGGATTTTGTTTTGTTAGTGACTAATGTGTATGAGGGATAGGATAGTATAACTGTAAACGCTCAAAAATTTTGAAAACGAAATTTGTTTGAAATATGAAGTACACTTATTCAATGTTTCCTATTTCTGATATCATTCTGTAATTACTTTACATTTTATGAGCGCATACTTATGATCACGCAACCTCTCCGACCGATGGCGCCACCATCATAATAGAAATTTTTTTGAATAGAAATAATTTTGTTTTAAACGCGTATGGAACGGACGTTCGTAGATTTTAGAAGATGAAAACGAGCAAATTTGTTCAGAGTTTCGGTTTGGGTGCTGGGACGAAAATTGTGCGGCGAAAGATGCATCTATTAAAACCGCGTGAGTCATTGTTCAGAGAGCTGCGTACGCGGTTAATGCTGGGCTTGTTCATTTCGGATAACAAGCGCAACCATGAAATCACTTCAAAGCAGTAGGACTGAGGACGAAATGATCAGACAGCATAGTTGATTTCACCAGCGAACTCGCTTCAAAGAAGGCGAAGACTGTACTATAGGCTGGAAAGAGGACGTTCTCCGCTTTCTGGGGGTCATAACGTGTGAACTACATCGATATCCTGGAAAAGGAATTATTGGAAAAATTATTGAAAGAAATTATTTTGCTACTTTGACGCTGAATTCCAGTAAATATGGGCACATTTAGAGAAGAAAAAATTCTTATTCTCCTTTGATAACGAACCAGATTGCACCTACGCCATCATCACAGCTACATTGGTCGAACTGGGCAACGTATTAACCCCTCATTCCATCGCGTTATTCAAGTTAGACTCCGTTTAATTTTCTTTTGTTGACAAGAAAATACATTGAAACTTGAGTCGACTGGGTGCTTTTGCCGCCACGGCACGATGCTTAATGAGTAAGTTAAATGTATTGCGCGTTTCTTAGTGTCTCAATACGTTTACCATGAAATTAATCGCCGAAATCTCGAATAGAACTTTGACAACTGCCCTTTTGACTCACTTAACTTGCCAAGTAAGGAGGATATAACAGCGCTGCCGAGCCACCAATGAAATTTGTGAATTTTATGGAAACGATGCTGTATCAAGTGGTGTAACACAACAATGTCGCTGGCTTCTGTTCTGACAATTTGGATATGAAAGATGCCCCTCGCTTTGGTTGACCTATCGTTGAAAAAGTCGATGAAATTATTGTCATGACATCGCTAAGCAACTTAACATTCATCATAAAACCGTTTTGAACCATTTAAAACATGCTGGTTACAAAAACAAGCTCGAGGTTTGGAACCCACATGAATTGTCTGTGAAAATGGACCGAATTAACATCTGCGATTCTTTGCTGAAACGAAATGAAATCGAACCATTTCTGAAGCGAATGGTAACAGGAGACGAAAAGTAGATCAAATACGATAATAATGTGCGAAAAAGATCATGGTCCAAGCGTTGTGAAGTTCAACAAATTGCAAAGTAGCAAAGCTAGGATTGGCGCCTCGAAAAGTTATGCTGAGTGTGTGATGGGATTAGAAAGGAATCATCCACTACGAGCTGCTTCAGTCTGGAACGATTGATTCTACATTTTACTGTCAACAACTGATGAGATTGAAGCAAGCAATCGAAAAAAACGGCCAGAACTTATCAACAGAAAGGGCTTCCTCTTTCCTCAGGACAACGCCAGACCACACACATCTTTGATGACTCGGCAAAAACTGGGAGAGCTTGGTTGGGAAGTTTTCATGCATCCACCATAAAGCCGTGACCTTGCGCCATCGGACTACCATTTTTTCGATTAATGCAGAACTTCCTTAATGGAGTAAAGTTGATTTCAAGAGAAGCCTGTGAAAATTACTTGTCGCAGTTTGTCGCCGAGAAACCAGAAAAATTTTACACTGCTGGAATAATATCTCTAGCAGAAAAATGGCAAAAAGTGACCGACCAAAATGGTACATATTTGGTTCATTAAAGTTCATTATTAATATAAAAAAAGTTGAAGTTTGAGTAGAAAGGACTTTCATGATTTTGTGCTCACTTCCCTGAAATTTTTTTTTCAATTTCATTGTCTCTTATTTGATTTTTAAGTAATGTTGTTGCTACTGACTTTGAGTTCTCGATGGATCAAATAAGATCGGTCTTCCAGCTAGAAACTATTTTATATAATGATTGGAATTTATTTTGAATAATCTACTCAGTCCAAAGATAAACTTCTTCTTCGGTTATAGTGCAGTTAACAAATAGCGCACGAGTTATTTCTTCTCTTCGCTATTTAGCGCCATTTCGAGATACCAAGTGTAGCCAGGTTCTTTTCCACCCGACTCTCCTTCTCTTCCTCTGTTTCCACGGCGGATACTGAGTCACAAACCTTCAAAGCTGAAGTGTCCCTCCTCCCTTTGTCTAAAATCTCGATTGGTATCGAACGGCTTGGAGAGGCTCTTCCCGATTCTAATGGAGCTTTTGGTGTTGTCAACATCAGCTTTCGCAGACGTATTAGCTTTGGAGGGATATCAAGTTCAGACATAGCGGCAGTACCTTTTCGTGCTGTCGAATGCCTTCCTTTCTCCTTTCACATGTCTTTCCAAGATATGAGATGGGTAAAAACTATGGTCCTTTCCAGGTCTGAAGCCACACTGATAAGGTCCAATCAGTTTGTTGGCGGTGGGCTTCACTACGCTCGATAACACTTTATAGGCGTTGTTAAAAGGGCTTATGCCACGATGGTAGGCGCAGATTGTGGGGTCTCCTTTTTGTGGATTGAGCAGAGCACACTTAAATTACAATCGTTGTGCATGCTTTCGTCCGATCATATTTTCCAAGGAAGCTGATGCATGCTCCTCATCAGTTCTTGGCCGCCATATTGGAATAGCTCAGCCGGCAGTCCATCGGTCCTGACGCTTTGTTGTTTTTTAGAGGGGTAATCTCACATAAATCCCACATCCTTACTATATACATACATATATAACACGTTATCAAACTGCGCTGAACAACTTCCGTGGCAGTTACAAAATCTGAATTAATTTAATCACAGTTATTAGCATTTAAATCCATTTATTGTAACAGTTATAAGAAATGAGAATGAGTTCGCTAAATCTTTTTGTTTGACACACAAAATTCCTTTCTAAAACTTCTATGAAATCTTTATTTAAAGAAGTTAGCGAATAACAGTATATTTGTAAAGAAATCTGAAAAGCAGTAACCAGCAACCATTGTCACGTAATATTCCCATAAGCGACAGTTAAACTTCATAAAATAAAAACGAATTGCTTGCATTTTGATATGCGGACGATAGGGTTGATACGACACACATATATATATACATATGTACATGGAATGTATACACATACATACATATATAGTATATAGCACATACAAATGCACATAACTGACTGCAGTTTCGAGAGATCACTACCGATTTTGACAGCAAAAACAAAGGAAACAATTGTGCACATCCCCCCTCCTCCATGGAACCAGGCAAATGTCCCAGCATAACGTTTAAGTACTATAAGTGTGTGCAAGAAGAATTAAATTATTTTTAGAAATATGAAAAATATGCGGAGAAAAAGTATCATAAACTCAACTATTCAACTCGAGTCGACGAACGGATGCGGAGCAACTTTTGCACACCAAACTAACCAACCAACAAATATTTGCAGAAATTTTGGCGTTTTGACGCGTGTGCATGTGTGCGAATGTTGTGTATGTAAGTGTAAAAGTATATGTATGTATGTGTGTAAGTGGCGAGGAATCTTTTCAGCTTCGAGGGATTACACACCATGTATGGGTATTAAAATATCCCGTTACACTTAGGGAAGTTGGATGGTGTTCGTATATGGAGCGTAAACGACTCACTGTTCTATATACACGGTGTGCACTAACGGGAATGCGGTTGCAATAAGCAGCTGCAACTTCATTATTAAGTAAACAGACAAGTTAAGCATAAATTCAAAAAAGATTCGGGAATATATGAGGTAAATTATAACATATGCACTCAAATAAAATATAGCGTACATTCGCTTGAGATGTTTTTATATATCAACTGATCTCTGTATACATCTGTTTACATCAGTGTAAACTATTTTTATACTCCCGCAGACAGTATGATTTAAAAGTTTTGCTCGCAATACTCAAAATTAGTGGAGTAAAATTGCATGTACTCTTGTAGAACCTCCAAAGGTGATCAGGTGACTAGTATATTGAAATTATGGAGGGAACAATTCTCCAGCTTACTGAATGGCAGTGAAAGCATAACACCAGGAGATGAGAAACTAGATTCTCCAATCGATGACGATCGAGCAGAAGTTCCATAGCCTGACCATAAAGAAGTTCCAATAGTTCGGCGGAGACGGATGGATTGCCGGCCGAGGTATTCAAACACGGCAGCGAAGAACTGATAAGGAGCATGCATCAGCTTCCTTGTAGAATATGATCTGACGAAAGCATATGTGACGAATGGAATTTAATTGTGCTCTGCCCAACCTACGAAAAGAGAGGCTCCACAATCCGCGTAAACCACCGTGGGATAAGCTTTATCAACACCGCAAATAAGGTCTTATCAAGTGTAGTGTGTGAAAGACTAAACAAACTGATTGAACCTTATAAGTATGTGGCCTGGAAAATCAACAAGTCATCATGGGTCAAATCTTTGGACACACCTGTGAAAAGAGCAGCGATACACACCACCTCGATTTTAACGCTGCTTTTGACAGCATGAAAAGGAGCTGCTTTTATGCCGTTATGTCAGAATTTGGTATCACCGCAAAACTAATACGGCTGTGTATATTGACGTTGAGCGGTACTCAAAATATCGCCAAGATCAGTGAATCTCTCAGAGCCGTTCGATTCCAAACGAGGTTTCAGACAGAGCGATTCCATATCATGCGATTTCCTCAATCTACTGCTGGAGAAAATAATTCGAGCTGCAGAGCTGAAAGCAGAAGGTAGAATCTTCTACAAGAGCGTACCGTTAGTTCTGCTTTCTCCAGGTTAGACAAAGAAGCGTAGCAAATGGATCTGTCAGGTAACGAGGACAAGACGAAATACTCCTGTCATCAAACAAACTTGGCTCCCATGTCTCTCTCGACAATCATAACTACGAAGTCGTAGATAATTGCGTCTATCTTGGAATCAGTGTTAACAGCAAAAACAGTGTCAGCCTCGAAATTCAACAGGTCGGACTGAGTAGGAAATTGAAAAGTAAAGTGCTCTCTCAACGAACAAAGATCAAACTCTACAAGTCAGTCATCATCCCCATCGTTCTGTATGGTACAGAGGCATGGATGATGAGAATATCTGATGAGTCAGCATTACGAGTTTTCCACAGAAAGGCAAAAGATTTAGGATTCTTGCCCAGCGAATACCGTAGTCGTTGAAACGATGAACTGTATGACCGTTGGAAAAACCTAGTGGAGAAGGGTCTGGCTGCATTTTCTATCTCGAATTGGCGCCAAACAACGAAAAGAAAGAACGACTGGTGCATTGTTGTAAACTTGTCTAAGAAGAAAAAGAAGATAAAATTTAGTATAAATAATTCCTTTAAAGTATACCATTATATGATAAAAATTTTCCAATTCCAGCCAAAAGTGTTCCAGCCCCTAGGGTTCCTTAATTAAACCCAGGGAACATTTTTTTTTTCGAATATGGAATCGGGCCGATACTACTCCAACTACCTTGTACGAGTACTAAATATAAAGGTTTCGTTTTCTAACAAACCTTATTCCGAATATGTCACCAATTCGGTTCTAATAGAGCTATATGATACTTGCATGGTTAGTTATTTATTTCTATTGAAAATACTATCATTGAATGTGTTCGTGATATACTAGGAGCCAATCTCTCTTAAACGAAAGGGCTGTACGACCTGTGCTCAATGACATTTTTTGTTTTATTTGAAGCATCTATGTATGTACATATGTAAATACGAATATTGTGTAAACTACTTTTTGTAACTCACCGCAAAACAGACACCTGAAGCACTGCCAAACTATTGACGAGTCTGTGTGTGAGTGTGTGGCATAAGTTATCGGTCGTCACTGTGGCAACCATTTCCCATCCATCAGGTAATAGCTTACGTTTTGCCGTTATTGGCTTCCTGAAGCCAACGCGGATACGGAGCGTGACGGATGAAGTAGTCGCTTAGACACACGCTTGCAAAGGTCAATGCTCAGCCCTCGCAGCTGAACTTCGTAGCTGGCAGCTTTGTTGTATTTGTACGAGTATGTATGCCAGCACACATGTGGCTTTGAAAGGTGTAAGCTCCGTGGCTGCCAATGAATAATGACAAGCATAAGTTAGAGAGTGGGAATGAATAATGTGATGATAAAATAGTGTTCAGGTATTTAACATGCAATATCTTTGTATATGTTTATTTAATATTATCTTATTATCCTTTAAGTTACTCAATAATATCTCTGTTAATATAGCTCATTCCATAAACATAAATCGTGAAGAAACAAGTTAGGAAGGGCGAAGATTGTGAACAGTTCGCACTCGTGCAACTTGCAGGAGTCAAACCTTAAGGTGTAAAATTTCGTCCAGAGAATTGGAAACCAAGCAATTATATATATTATAAAATCACATACTTGACTAGTTAGAAGTTATAATACTGTGCAACTGAAGTGAATAACGTTATTGAACAGAAAAGTGATTTCACACTCTCTCTTCGGTACGAAATTACCTACGTGCCTATCAAAAACTCCTCGGACCAAAACTTAAACACTGAATATCGTATATGAACTTACTAAGCAAGCTTTAATAGTATGGCCATCCACGCGGGTGTGTACTATGATTAGAATCCCGATATATAACAATATATATTATTTAGTTTTGCTAAGATTTAAATATAGTATATGTTGCTCCTAATAAGAACATCCATCTAATGAAAATTTATTCATTAGACAGCTAAGGGTCACAACATATAGAAATAATGCAAAACTAGGCCACAACCATTGCTAATAACAATAAGAGGCTTCATATTGTATTATTCGTGGAAGATATCTTCATGAGACTACCTACCAAAAATGAACCAGTCTATATAAGTCTTAGTAAATTTAAGGGGGTATTCTACTCTAGAATTTTGAAAAATTCGATTTTTTTTCATATATTTAAAGTTTTGACTTTCAAAAATATCACCTTGGAAGGATTTTTCAAAATTCGACTTATTTTCGGAGATACAGCCGATTTTGTGAGGTGGCGTCCGTGTTCACTAGAATTGTCTCCTAAACTTTAAACGCGTTTTTCTCGAAACTACTTTTTTCCACACGGTACCGGCATTATCTCAAGTTCTATACAACCGATTTACTTGAAATTTTCTGTGGACCTTCTTTATATAATCCTTTATCGTTCCTACAAGCATCGTGTCAAAATTTTTGTTTTTACTATTTTAAAAAAATTCAGGAATTTCAAAAAAAAGGCGTAAAAAATGATTTTTCCATTAAAAAAAATTTTTTTTTCGTATTCCCGTACTATAACAGCATCCTTATTGATTAAGAATTTCTTTTGATTTTTTTCAGACAACCTGGAGAGTCAGGATAAATGTCACCAGGATGCGCCTTTTTTTTACACCTGTCTCTACCCCCCTCTAATAATTTTAATTTTTAATATTTTTTTGTAAAATTTTTTTCAGTATTCTTAAGATATCAATAAAAACACCATACGAAAATGGATACTAAAAATATTTTTTTTTAAATAAAATTCAAAAAACTGCCCAAAATTTGATTTCTAGAGTAGAATACCCCCTTAACTCATGGCTTAGACTAAGAAAATCTGTTGTTTCAGGAAAGTCGGAGTAATCCTTAAAAAATTGTAATGGACTACTTTCTCTAGGTACCACATACCAGTAATGAGGTTATTCGTTCTTTCCATTGGGGTTGTTCTATGCACTATTCCAGGGATGGCCTGTTGTCAAGCATCTCATTTGCGACCTTTACACGACGTCTATAATTACGCTTATTACTCAAACCATTATCCAAAATTTACAACTTGCATTAGGTCTACTTTCGATTCACTTCACAAACTTCCATGAATGCTTTGATTCACTCAAGAACTTTTGTTCGTACTGAAATAGACCAATCGACATGTGGAGATCAAACGTCCATGAAAATAAAACAGGTTCTACGAGTACCTATCTAGGAAAATTTTTTTATCGAATTGGTTGAAGCCAAGTATGATATTGACCTGAGTGAATTTAAGAAACAGAAGCATTAATTTTGAAATATTAGGTTGCTGGATCGACTGCTGGAAATTACTATTATAATAGTGGGGTCGTATGATTTGGAGGATTTGATCCGAGTAGATGCACTCTTTTCAATAGCTTTTATTTGACAGATCACGCGGGAGTCGTGTCAAGCTGTCATGTTATTTTTGTTCAGTACTGTTTCATAATGGAAAGACTTACACGTGAACAATATTTACAAATCGTTCAAATTTATTACGAAAATTGACGTTCTGTGGAGAATGTGTTTCGCGCGCTTCGCTCAAATTATGCTCAACATCATCGGTATACTGAGTGTACTATTAGCAACACCATCACCCGTCCTGAGACCTAGCATACATTAGACCAAATGATCAAATGAACCACATCCAGAACGCAGTGAAGAAAACATAGCAGCCGTAGCTGCGAGTGTAGACGAAGCTCGTGGACAGCCAATTTGGCGCCGTTCGCAGCAACTCGTTCTGACGTATGGAAAGACTTGGCGTATTTTATGTCGACATCTTAAATTCAAAGCTTAAAAAATACAGCTTGTCTAAGAACAGAAGCCGCTCGACCTTCCCAAGCGACATCGCTTCGCTCGTTTTCGAGCCAAATATTGTTCAGCGATGATGCCCATTTCTAGCTCAATGGGTATGTAAACAAGTAAAATTGCCACATTTGGGACGAAGAGCAACCTGAAGAGATTCAAGAGCTGCCATTTCATCGAAAAAAACAACGGTATTGTTTGGTTGGTGGATCGATCGCATCGCACATCGCATCAGTCAATTGATTTATTGAGAGAATTCGGTGAATAGATAATTTCACATCTCGGGCCGGTCAATTCGCCACCAAGATCATCTGATATCAAATCGTTAAACTTTTCCTGTGGAGATATGTGAAGTCTAAAGTCTATGCGGACAATCCCGCTGCATTTCAGGGCTTGAAGCAAAACATCATGAGTATTATTCGCCAGTTACCAGTCAAAATGCTTGAACGAGTCATTGAAAATTGGACTCAACATATGGACCATTTAAGACGTAGCCACGGCCAACATTTGAAAGAGATAATCTTCGAAAAATAAAGGCCGAAAGATGTTCCCTGGAATAATAATAAAAATTCTTCACTAAATTTGAAGTTTTGTTTTTTTTCTTAAAAAAGTAGAGAAACTCAAAATGGATAACCCTTTTTGTTTCCTAATTCGTCTCATTAATAATTTTGTATATGAGATCTTCGGACAGTGAAGAAAACTTTTGATAACCTGGTTAAATGCCAAAAAAAAAGTAGAAATGAATAATACCGGTAACAAAATTTTTACTTTTTTTTATCACATGAAAACTTATACCAAATTTTAAATGTAGTAAGGCCATTAAACACAAAAATGTGAATGAAAAAGATACACTTTAGTCGAATAACAGTTACCTGGTATTCTTACAACAACTACAACGCCATCTAGCGTGCCAACTAAATGCAGATTATCTAGATTTCAATTTCAACGGCGGCAGCAAGGATGATTTATATTGCTAGCTTTTTGCCGAAACTGCGAAAATATTAAATTTTTATACTAAGCACAAAACACCAATATGTATATATATTGTACATACCTATTGCACAAATTCTATTTCTCAATTTATTTGCCATGTAAATAAATCGTACTTTCTAAGCGTAAGCTAACAGCAAAGTCAGAAAAACAAAAACAAACTACTCATGGCTTTGTAAGCCGCTTATGACACTCAATATACATATTTACCTATTTGCTTACCGTAGAAAGACTTGTAAATATTTTTATCGACTGGCTATAGCAACAAATGCAGATACATATTATGCCATAGAAAATACCTGCCTGCTTTTGTGTGAGTACTTCGATGGTGCTTTTGTTCTTAAGTAAGCCTGTCTGATTGTAAGTGGCCTGAAATCTGCCTTTAAGCCCTTTCGTATTCACTACACATTGGAATCGAATGAATGTTGTAAATAATTTCTGTTGTTCCTAATGAAATAAACAAATTAAACCAAGCCAAATGGGTAAAGAGAGAGAGTGAGAGAAAAAAGAAAGGAATTATCGCAAGAAATTGATTGTTTTTGACAATTCTGAAGTATTTGGAGCTTTGCTTGAAAAGGACCTAATAACTGCTGAAAGTTTTACAACAATTTTATTTATTTACAATCTACGAATGAATTTGTAAACGCTTCTGTTTCTGATTTCAATTGGACAATTTTGGTGCTACACTTTCTTTTTTAATTTTATTGAGATATAGTATTCTACTCGTACAACTGTTGGCAAAAGCGCACGAAACCGACAGGCGCACAGACAGACAATCAATAGTTGTTTCTTGTAAAGACGTATAAATTTGACACAGTGATAGTATTTGGGTCTTGTTGTGGAAAATGTCCGATTCAAAGAACAAGTAAGGAAACAAGTAAGTTCGGGTAATTTTATACTTTGATACTTGCCAGGATCAAATCCGAGGAAATATCTTCAGGTTTTGGGACAATTTCATATTTAAAAATGTTGCGAAAGAATTCAGTTTTCGATGAAATCCTTTCGAGATTACAGATACAGACACAGATTTACACAATATGTATTCGGCTGTTATTGTGTTTCGAACCTCCATCTTCATAATTGACATTCCCTTTCACCCAATCGACGAACACCGATAATAAGTGAGGGTCTCGAATACCATAAACTAGAGAGAAAACATAAGTGAGAGGTTCGAAAATAAAAGCGGAGAATAAAACTTGGCGATCTAAGTTATAAATTTCACTCTGGGCTCTTCTCTGGGAGAGGTGGGCAAATAGGTCAAGATGAGTATCTGTTTAATAGTCTTAAAGTAGTGTTCTTCAACGAAATCAGACATATGTATGTTATTCCGAGATTTAGAATATATTGATTAATGGAATTCAATACAAAAGGCTGCCCGTTGAGGTGGGCTATCCAACAGATTTTGGGACAAAGCAGCGTTCAGAATCGATTGTTGAAAAAGCCAAAAAGATATTAATATTGCTGGCTCAAAGAGTCATCATGTGAACTTGAAAAAATGTACTATGTACTAATGTACCAGAATTGGACTTCACAAGTGGTTTTGGGGTTAAATCCGGAGAAAACGAAGTGTTTACAAGAAAGTACCAAGTACCTTGAGGTAGTCTTAGCCAGCAAACTGCTGTTGAGGCACAACGTAGAAGAAAGAATGAGAAAAGCTAGCAATGCTTTACATGCGTGCGGGCAGATACCCTGCGCAATCTGAGGGCTCTCTCCTATACTTGTGCTTCTGTTCTACGGTACAGTAGTATGGTGGACAGGCGTACGGAAATCCACCAACTCTAACAGCGGCTCCTGAACTGATACCAAACATGGCATATATAGATCTCTTTGCTGAAAGCAAAGTCGGCGGGACGACTACTAGCTGCATATGTATATTGATCCTTCAGACATAGCTCGGTAAGTAATGGCAGTTAGGTAAACACCGACTACATGATCTCACGTTTCAACAGGAAAAGAAGGTTTAATATAAACTTAAACGGAAGATAAAGGAATTTTAGCTACGCACAACACTCTAATCATCTATACGAATGTCTCGAAAATGAACGATAGAGTTGATGCGGGAATGTACTGTCCAGAGTCTTTTAAGTTGCCGGACCACTGCAGGACATTTCAAGCTGAGATTTTTGCTATTGTGTAAGCTATGAAGCTGGCCTCTAATGTACCTGCAGGCATTTCAGGGCAGCAGTGGAAATTGTTGCCAGAAGAGAGCAATCTCACTTGTACTAGGTGCCAGGCCATAAAGGTATCAAGGGCAATGAAATAGGTGATAAAATTGCCAAGAATGGTGTACGTGCATTCGATAGAAAAGACTGTAGGAACGTGATCGGAATACTGTCTTTTGACGATACACGCCCGCAGAATGGGGCTGACAGATCGAAAGGCGGCTAGAAATGTTTAGAACAAGGCACCAGGGAAACAAGGAAGCATCTCATGTGCACTTGTTCCGTATTGGCAAGGTCCCCACGGTATGATATTCTACGATAGAGAGGTTCTGCTTAAATTCGCGTTAAGCAGAGGCATCCTAAAAGATGGCTACTCCTCATGGACCTAGCAACTGAACTCCATCTGGTATCGCAAAGAACCAAAACTGGTGTATGCGTGGCTTATTGGCCTACCAGATTAACGTAACCTAACTTATAGATAATGCAGTTTTACAGTCTACACTTCCCGCGCCAAAATGAACAATGGAGTTGGTGCGGGAATATACTGTCCAGATCATCGAACTACAGTCTTATAAGCTGCTCTCTGTTCTGAATTGAGGTTCTACGTTTATATACTTTTCCAAAGAATAATGTGAAATCGAGAGACAGGAAATTCTGTGTTTCTATCTCCAAAAATCTGATGAGCTTATTACGAATTGTCTGCCAAGTCGTTAGTGTCTTTTAGGTTATATCTTCTTAGTAATAGCAGTTTGTGTCTACTGCTGTCTCTCTGCTTCGTGTGTAAGGTATGGGAACCCACTACGAAGAAGGGTTCTGCTCCTGATCGTGCTCAGGACCTGGTATGAAAATCAGTATTTTTTAACTTTTACCCAGCTAAGCTTGGGTTAACCCAAAGCTCCAGTTGTGAAGCTCAAAATACGTTATCGGAGATTTACGTCATAAAAAACTACATAGATTAAATGTCGCTGCGCAACAGGAGCATAAATACAATTGACACGAAAAAATTTCATTTTTATATACATATATGCATGTACATATGTGTAATACATCCTGACTCTCATTTGATGGAGTGAAGTACAGACAGCGCTGCAGTGGATGTCCGCGGAAGTAGAAAAAAATATAGCGCCATATTATTTATATTATTCGTGTATAATGTTGACATATACATACATGCTGTTTACATCTCATACATATGTATGTAGGTATGTAAGTAATTCTACTTTATGGCATACTATCTATCAGCACTTGTTTAACAAGATTAAAATGTATGGCCATCAATCTTCATACAATTTCGAACGATGGGAAATTTAGCAGCAGCGCGGAGGAAACTAGAAAAACAGCGGAAAGCAGCATGGAATTGAATAAAGGACCACAATAGATTAAAGCTGCAAGTACAAGTACGGATTACATGTCATACATTTTATTCCTTCTCCGGCAGACGCTAACAAGCGTACAAAAATTATTATGTTTGAATTGAAACTAGTTGCCGGAAACGGCGATTCACTTTGATAATGTATTTCATATACACAATTTGATATTGAATTTACTAGAGGGGCTTAAACCTGTAATTGATGAGCAGTGGGTATTTTGCCACCAAATTATTTTGTAAATTGATTGAGTGCAAGAGACAACGTACTCATTATTTCAAAACGAAACTCAAATAGCTTAAGGTCTAGAAGTGGAGACATCACTGTGTTTTTGTAGCAACAGAAGCAAAAATTCAAACGAATGACGAAGGAATGACGCAGAATTTACGGTATTCACTGATAATAAATCCGAGGTACATGGTTTCGACTATTAAGGGAACGGAATGACAATTCTTAATCATAACTTAGTTAAAATATATTTCGCTGAATAGCCACACACCATCACAAGTTTATATGGCGATTTTTTTAATAATCAATGGGCGCATGACGTGTTCTCCGAAGTGGATTTTTCTGTTTTGAAAAGAAGTAAAAGACAAAGGTATCCAAAGCTCACTGACTGATGACTCTCGTTTTGTGTTTGGCCAAAAAATTCAGTAACAGTCATGTTAGAATATGTCGGCTATTTCAGGTTTTTTATACGAGTCTGGCATTGACATGCTCGAGGTTCTTTGCTATTCCTTTGATACTAGCATGACGACTTTCCCACACCGTTTTATTAAGGGGGTATTCTACTCTAGAAATCAAATTTTGGGCAGTTTTTTGAATTTTATTTAAAAAAAAAACCAAAAATATTTTTACTATCCATTTTTTATGGTGTTTTTATTGATACCTTAAGAATACAGAAAAAGAATTTTACCAAAAAAATATTAAAAACTAAAATAATTAGGGGGGAGGGCGCTTTGGGGGAAAGACAGGTGTAAAAAAAACTGGCGCATCCTGGTGACATTGATCCTGACTCTCCTGGTGGTCTGAAAAAAAAAAATCAAAAGAAATTCTTAATCAGTAAGGATGCTGTTATAGTCTGGGAACACGAAAAAATTTTGTTTGAAAAATGGCGACTGCCTGAAAATAAAAATCATTTTTTAAACTTTTTTTTTTTGAAATTCCTGAATTTTTTTAAAATATTAAAAAAAAAACTTTGACACGATGTTGGTAGGAACGATAAAGGATTATATAAAGAAGGTTCCCACAAAATTTCAAGAAAATCGGTTGTATGGAACTTGAGATAATGCCGGTACCGTGTGGAAAAATGTAGTTTGGAGAAAAACGCGTTTAAAGTTTAGGAGACAATTCTAGTGAACACGGACACTACCTCACAAAATCGGCTGTATCTCCGAAAAGTCGAATTTTGAAAAATCCTTCCAAAGTCATATTTTTGAAAGTCTAAATTTTAAATATATGAAAAAAATCGAATTTTTCAAAATTTTAGAGTAGAATACCCCCTTAACTTTTTGTTACCTTAACTAAAAGATATGGACGGACGTTTCACAATAAGTAGATATTCATTAACTGCACGACTTTCACTGAATGCTTTGTGCCACTCAAATGAAAGCTGATCAAATTCGACGTTTCTTACTTTTTTTTAATGAAAAATGCTTACGCTACAAATTTATTCGGGAATGTTTATTAAAATGGGAAAACACATTCTTTAGCATTTCCTTTTTTAAAGATTATCTCTTTCAGATGTTGGTCGTGGCTCAGATGGTTCAGCCGTTGAATACAGTGTTCGATGTTTCGCTCTAGTAAATTTGATGTTTTGCTCCAAGGTCTGAATCGAAGCGGGATTGTTCGCATAAACTTTAGATTTTACATATCCTCGCAGAAAAAAATTTAACGGTGTGATATCACGCGATCTTAGTGTCCAATCGACTAGCCTAAAACGTGAAATTATCTGCTCACTGAAGTGTTCTCTCAATAAATCCTTTGATTGATGCGATGTGTGGCAAATGGCGCGTCGTATTGAAATCAAATGTTACCGGAGCAGTATTAGGAGATATTCAGGTTTAATAAACTTGGGTTTCTGCGTCCATATATTATGTGATAACGGATAAAACCTGACTCCATCATTTCAGTCCGAAATCAAATCGATAGTCATCCGAGTCAGTGAAAACGAGGGCAAAAATCCATGAATCGAGCGTCGAATTTCTTCCGTATACGCCGCATTCTTCAAATGTGGATCCCTACAACTATTTACTGTACGCATATATCAAAAGAATGCTCATTAGGTAAATTTTTTCGTCAAATGAAGAGGTAATCGCCGAAAGTGATATCATCGCCATTTTAGCAGATGTATGGCTTGCTCGAACAGTCTTGATAATTGATATTGGTGAACCCAAAATCGCGAAACTTATCTTCTATTACTCAACGAAGAGTACAAAAGTAGTCTTCGGCTTGAAAAAATTAAAAATACTACATTTGAAAATAAATTTCCATGATTTTTGGCATTGATTTATACTTTACAAGGTAATTGTTCTTTCATGTCTTTTTGATAGCTATCTCTTTCGGAAATCTTATTCTTTAAAAATCCATGTGGGTATACTCCCTTTTTCTCATTTATACTTCGAAAGAAGTCAAATAACATCAACTTTTAGAAAATTGAATTAAACATTTTCACAAAAAAAAAAAATAATAATATTTGAGAAACTTAATTTTCATTGGCCATACAAAGAAACAACTCAGGAGTAAAAAGGTATCGATTAAATCTTTGGAAATACATTTATATATTAGTTACCTGGCAAAGCTGTATCTTTTATAAAAATCTCAAGTTTCCAAAAAAAGAAGACATCTACAAGGTGCGTTCCAAAGTAAACAGCACTTAAAATAAACAAAAAAAAAAAAACAGAACAAATGGTTTTTTCGGCAAAATCAATTTATTTTATTCAAAATAGTCTCCTTCTGCTTCAGTACAGCTTTTTGCACGGTCCAAAAGCATTTTGAAATAGTGTTTTAGCTCGTTGGCCGGTCGCCAGTATGCCGGTGCAAGCTTTTAAATGGTCTCTACGTCTACATAACGCTTTCCTTTTATGGGCAAATTCATTTTTCCGAAAAGGTAGAAGTCGCCCGGTGCTATATCAGGTAAATGCGGGGAGTGGTTAATGGTTAAAATGTGATTTTTGGTCAAATAAATCTCCTTTATTAAATGATGTCCTTCGAATGTTAGATTCTGAGCAATTTTTGGTCGTCAGTAAATTTGTGCGAAACAAACCGTGCACACACCGTTTATAAGACCAAATGTTCAGTCAAGCTGCGATAAATTGATGTTTTGGAGATGTTCAATTTCATTTCCATGAATTTCAATGATAATTTCGGCTGATTTTTGATAAATTCACGCACAGTTTCGATGGAATTTCCGATGATCGTCATTTATGGCCTCACGACCACTTTGAAAATGTTGAAACCACTCGTGCACTTTGCTTCGAGATAGGCAATCATCGCCATAAACTTGTTTCATCAATTGGAACGTTTCGGTAAAAGTTTTACCAATTTTAAAACAAAATTAAATATAGGCTCTTTTTTTGAAGCTCATATTGGCACCGATAACATGAACATACTGACACTTAAAACGCAATAACTTTACTTCCAATCAATGAAATGTCATGATTCTCACTGGCAATTCTAAAAATCCAGCCGACATATAGATGGCACCACCAGGGGGCGCTGGATACAAAAGATTCCTGTTTACTTTGGAAACTTTACTTTGGCACCTTGTAGAGATATGTAAGTCGCACTAAAGAATTTTAAAAAAATTAATTTTGCATTTTCGTTAAGTGTAATATCTTGAAAATATTCCCTGAAAATTTCACGTTGATCCGATAATTAGTTTTTGAGTTATTCGAGAAATAAGAAAGAGAGCTCGGGCACTTCAAAGCGCTAGTGTGAAGCTTTAAACGCGTTTTTCTCAAAACTATGTTTTTTGAATCGGTGACAACTGTAACTCGAAAACCGTTCAGTAGATTTTAATGAAATTTATACAGCTTAGAATACATAATTAACTCGGCCTTAATCGAAGGATTTTTATTTTTTCGAAAATTTCGATTTTTTAAGATCAATTAACTGTTGATTTTTCCGCAAAAATTTAGAAAAAAATTTCCTGAGGCCGCTATTTTGTTAATTTTGAAAACAAAATAAAATCCTTCGATCAGGCGCGGGATTATCTATTTATAAAACTAATTTTTTTGCCCGATTGTTTTTAGATGAATCTCCAAGGACTTATGCTTGTCACCGCAAGTACCTTTTTTTTGGAACATCGTCAACACAAACAACTATAACTTTAGAAATTAAATTTTTTTTTTGAAATTTTCGTGACTTCAAGTCAACACATCCTATAATAATGCCATATCACTACTTTAGTAAAAAAAAAAATATTGAAAACTCTAATTTTTTCGTGCCTCTGACTACCCTTAACCCCTTAAGCTATTCTGTGATTTTTTTGGAATAGAAAAATTAATAAGTATTTTGTTGTTACTATTCCAAAAAACTATTGGCGGCATCAATTTGGATATTTAAAAATATCTTTCAGCATTATGAATATAATTTTTCATAGCTGCTTTTTAAAATATATTTGATTGAATAATTGAAAACTATAAAATTCGAGCGCAAATTAATCATAATTGTAGCTTGAAACATAAAGTAATTAACACAAGTGAATAGATTCAAATAGGTTGCGTGAAATTATTAAAGAACTCTTAATATGAGCTAATTGAATACCAACACAGGCGGAAAATTGATTTTACAAAATTGATTAAAATAATAAAACTTCAAATTTGAATAAAAGTGGTTAAATGCTAAAGAAATATAACAGAGATTTGTGTTTTTATATATTATATATATGTATGTATTTTAATTTTTTCAGCACAAAGTTTTGCGGCCAAAAATAACGTGTTTCTGTACTCTTGTCGATTTTATTATGCCAGCGGCACTTTTTGTTGCGTGTCTGTTTGTGCGGGTGCCGACGGTGTTGAGTGCAACACTTACTTAAATAACTAATTGCCAGAAGTGCATTGCAATTTCGCGTTGAGTTGAGATAAAAAAATAATGAAATTGTATTGTAAAGTGATGTTGTTGTAATAGAATCGATGTGTGTTATTACAATATTTTAATAATTTAATTTTTTATTATTTTAATTTTAATAATTATACTAACATATACCATATACTATAAATAAGTGTACTTGCATCAAGAAAGATAAAAATAAGTTTTTAAATATTTCATATTTTAAAGCTGTGTCAAAATTCCGATATTAGATTGCTATCCAACAAGTTTGGTTCAAAATAGTCAGTTGAGCTCAACAAGCTGTAGCGCCGAAGCTATAATACACTTTACAAATACGAAAGGGATCTTATAAAAAATTGATTTTGATTTGTCAGTTTGTATAGTAGCTATATGCTTAAAGTGACTTGATCTGAATCATTGCATTGAAGATTACACCTTTGGCTTTGGCAATAATCCAAATTAAATTTCTTGAAAGTATTTCGTAAGATTAAAAAAATATTCATGCAAGAACTGGCTATAGTTTCGAAGGAAGACGGACGTGTTCAAAATTGTAGATCGATATCTCAAAAACTGAGAGACAGCCATTGTGAAATCGACTCAAGTCGTCATGCTGATCATATATATGGGCCATTCCATCAATTGGCGACATGGTTTTGTACCCGTGGTTCTCCGATTTCGACCAAACTTTAGAATATCATAATATAGACCAAAATAAGAATATCTGTTAACTTTTTAGTGGTCAAAGTTGCTCCATTGTTTTTTGGCGCGCAATTCAAATTGAGATCAAACAAAAAAATTACTATTTCTTTTATTTTTTAACGACCTCAAAATTGAGCGAAAAAAATGTTTAAGTTATCCAATTTTATGTAAAAAAATCTCGGCTTTCTGATAAAAATATTTTCAAAATCCAAAAAAATTTTCAAAATCCAAAAAAAAATATTTTTTTTTCCAAAAATACCGTTTTTGTGTTTTTCCCCCAATTTTTTTTTTTTTTCAAAATTGACTTTTCCATTCGATTCCTCGTCCAATTTTACATAAGAATCAGTGTTAAAAAATATGGGACTCTGATCCCATGAACAGCAAAAAAAATGCAAAGTTGTCGCTATACGCGCAGTCTGTTCACTTAGAAGGTTGTGTGAAGGAGGTAAATATGTGAATTGTAATCTTAGACTTGAATTAATGAAGAAATCAGTATCTTCACTCATAAAAATATGCGCCGTATAGCGATAACTTTGCATTCTTTTTGCTGTTCATGGGATCAGAGTCCCAATTTATATCCATGAGATCCTATGAGAAAATTTGTTTGAGTTGGGTCGAGTTCTTTCCGTTTCAGCAGCATATCGTAGGCGTTGATTTGGTCCAGAAGTCTTTTTGCGTCAAAACATGCGGCACCCAAACATCAAACTTTTTTGTGTATCCAACCTTCTGCAGATGGTTGAAAATGGTTTGGTGACTAACTCCCATCTTCTGGGCGATGTCACGAGATACGATATGCCGGTCTAACACGATGTTTTCTATGATTTGATCGGCATTCGTCGTCACAGGTCTTCCGCCGGCTGGCTTATCCATGGTGTCGTTTTCACCCGCTCTGAATCATCGAAACCATTCCTCCACCGTTCGAAGTGATAGAGTACAATGTTTTCACGTCTATAACTGTTGAACGGAATATCCAAACTAATCATGACCTTTCAAAAAGGTGTAGTATTGCCAGATACGAGCTCTGTAGCGCTTTATACATAGCCGCGAAATTCAGAAGACGAAAAGGCATTTGACGTACTGAGCATCACACATGCATCGCTTTGACCAACACCTTAATAAATTTCAGCACAAAACATTTGATTTCCATTCAAGCACTATTTCGGTCTGGGGCAACCATATATGTACATACATATATGTATACGTACTAGGGTGTTTTTTTATTCTGTTTTTCTTTTTTTTATAGTAGAAAGTAGGACCTTTATTCGCTAAACTTAACCTACTCCCATCTCATGTCCCGCGGGACTACTTGACCAAGAAATATTACCTCATGGGAGAGAAGAAAACATTTAAGTCTCCTCTAATGTACGGACTGCTAGACACCTAACCTGTAGTAAATGACCCAATGTTATCATAAAAAGACCCGACGCTTCGCTGATAGCTTTCTATCTTACTGGGGAGTCGCACATAAGTGCAGTAAAATTTTCCACAGTGTGACTACCTCTAAATGTGTTTTTCAGCTTTTCGCTTACACTTGAAAACCGAGGGCAATCATAGAGTACGTGTTCAGAGTTTTCTGTACACTCCGTGAACGTCGGAGTCATGCTGATATTTGAATAGGTAGCTTCTGAAGCACCCATGGTCACTGAGTATTTGGGTCAGGTGGAAATCCAGGTTGCCGATCTATCCACGAATGTACTTATATGTATGTCCAGAATCAGTCTGTGGTTACACCGCTCTTTGCATGAAGTTTGCCACCGTTGCTGCCACATTGTAATGCTTTTGATTCTCTCCTCAATTTTTGCTGCTTCAGGCGTCTCTGCTAAGTTGTATACACGCGTGAGTTCGTTTCCTTGGCTGTCAACCGGCGACATACTGGCTAATATCTTTACCATATATTTATTGAATTTAAGTCTTGAGTCCACTATTACACTATTCAACTGTGGCTGTGAAATAATCTTACATTCTTCTCTGGTGATATCTGTTATTCAATGTTCCTGAAGCTTATGAGCTAGACTTCAGTTTTCTGCTCAGCCAGCCTTAAACTCATGATAGCAAACCATCGGCGCAAACCATTTATGCAGTCATTGCATTTGATACTGAGGTCCTCCAGATGTTTAGCCACTGCTTTCCTTATGTACCAGCGTGTCTGTTATTACTCAATTAAATATTTTATAGACACCACTGAATTTTCAATTTTTGACTCAAAAAATGCTAATCAACTTAAGGAAACTCAATTTTAAATTTAAAACTTATTTCATTTCCCATATATTTTTAAGGGGGTATTCTAGTCAAGAAATTTAAAAAAAATTTTGTTTTTTATATTTTCAAAGTTTAACTATTCAAGAATATGTGTGCAAGAGGATTTTTCAAAATTCAAATTATTTTCAGAGATATGGCATTTTTCTGACCCGGTATCCAAACTGGTTCGGCCGGAACGCGAAACTTTAAACGCGTTTTTCTCATAACTGACTTTTTCGGAACGATACCCACGATTTCTCAGGTTCTACTAGACCGATTTCCTTGAAATTTTTGTAGAGTCTTCTTTATAGGCTTGTCTATGGTTGGAACTAGCCCCATCCCCAAATTTTTAATTTTATTATTTTTAAAAAATTCGAAATAGTCAGAAAAAGTGATCCAAAAAAACTTTTTTTTAGGCAGTCGCCATTTTGTGAAATTTTTTTTCCCACTTTTCCGTAGTTTCGGCCATTGCGACATTATTCTAGATTAATAATCTTTTTTTTTTGGTTTCAGATAAATAGGATGGTTGAAATCATAGGCATGGTCACGTGGAAATTTTTAGGGACCCCCCACTTCGTCAGCTCATAATTTTTGAAATTTTTTACTTTGTTTTAGTTTTTAATTTTTTTCTCTACTCTTTTAAAATTAACAAATAACTAATAAAAAATGGATAGTAAAAATATTAATTACTTTTTTTTACGACACTTTAAAAATTACCTGAAATTCATGCTTCTAGGCTAGAATACCCCCTTAACAAGACAGTATGCCATGGCGTATGAGCAACACAAAATTATAAGGCGTTTTATAGGGGCTCTACCTTGGGCTTTACAAACTTTGAAGCAAACTTCATATATCTTCTTCGAGATATAAAAGCTATGCATAAATAAGACGCACCCTAATGTATGTGCAAAGCTATATCGTTGTGTCTGTTCGAAATCAATGTGAGCTGCATGCCAACGCGCTTAAATTTGTAAATTTCTCTGTTTGACGGTTTAACTTACAATTCAAATTGACCCCACCAAATAATTGTTTTCGAAAATATTTGCATTACATTTGATAATTTCGCCGGCGGCCGAGTGTACTGTGGCCTGTTGACAAATAAATTTTTCATTGTAGAAAATTCGAGTGCTATTTACTGGCGTTTGCTGTTTCCGCATCGATTTTCAAACGTTTAACATGTTTGCCAGATATTCGCATACAACAACAACTACTATGTATATTTGTATGGGTGTATGTGTGTTGACGTGCGTAACTGCATATTTGCACTTACCATTAATTATGGTCAGCAAATAGTCAACTGTGTGTGCGTGTGTGTGTCAGGACATGCTATGGTTGCGAACTTTTGACCATAAAGTGCTGATATACTTAATATATACACATAAGTGTGTGTGTATGATTATGATGCACTGGCTTCACAGCGTTTAATTGTGGGCGATGATTGCATTTGCATAGTAATTGATATTGTTATTTTGATATGTGGCGTCAGTTCAACGCTGCGGTTTGACATAAACCATTTTCACAGCGTCGGTTTGTCCATGCAAAATTTATTTGGAAAATTCGTAATAAATTAAATAATGAAATTTTAGCTGGCAAATATTTAACGATTTTAGATAAGGCTTGTGCACTTTAGTTAGTTTGAATCTATTTTTTGAGCGTTTACAATAATAAATTAAATAAATATATTTTTAATAAATCAGCAGTCAATTAAAACTCAATCACTATGAAATGCCTTTACTTTCACACATATTCTCCAAATTAATTATCTTGAAAATTGAAGTCACCGCCTTTCAACAAATACGTCAGCCTTCAATACTGTGTGTAACATTTTTCCATAACCACCACTCGCTCAACACTTTGACATGCTATTTTTGACATAAAATATTTATTCCAACTCCATTCTACATGCGAACGAGGTTACGTATACGCCATGCCACAATTTGGTAATATTTAAACACTTTACTGCGATATGAGCAACAGCTTATTTAAATTGTATGCGCTAAGTTTTGGAAAAAGTTCAATGGTTTGCAGCACCATAGCGGCCTTGTACTGCGTTATCGACTCTGTTGTGCTCTTACACCAACAGACACACAGCCACACAAGCCGGTGAGCGTTTACTCTGCTTCAGTTTGGGGACTCGGTTCTCTTAAATTGACGTGTGCTCTTAATTTCAGAGCATCAGTTTTACTTTTGTAACTTATTAATTAATACGCTTGTGTATTTTTTTATGATTTTATATATTTCGTTTAATATTTAGAGCTAATCAGTGCTGCAAAAATAACATATTTCTTGCTTGTTCAGCATGAGTATGGCATTTTAAGCAACTAAATATATATTTTTTATAAGATTGCAACTTCAAATCAACTAGTTTTTGTGGTGTTAAATTACCAAAGAAATTCTGATAGAAACATTATATTTGCCATACCTTGAGGTGATTACCCCAAGTTGCCTCGAGTGAGTTGCGGCTGTATCACATACACGTATATTACTGCTGATTATAGTAATTTTAAAAACTATTTTAATGCATATCTTTATTATTTAGTGGATTGGTTAAGCTTTTTCAGGTACTTTCAGTTAGTGCCTTGATGTTCAATGTGCAAATTTTTGAGAGTTCAACAAGTTTTAAGGGACTAGTGTGAAGTTTAAAACGAAAGTCGAAAACTGTTTTTTATATTTGCGTAGGTCAGTTATACCTTTCAAGATAGTATTCTAAAGGCTTAAATCGCTATCTCAAATATTTAAGTTATAGTATATTAAAAGGTATCTGTCCATAGGCAATGTAGGTAAATAAGTACTTTGTTACTAAACAGTTTTTCAAGTTTTTTGCCTGAGTGATTCTACAGATATTCCATAAATATTTTTTCAGGTTCTGTATATACATATGTACATGTATATGCCTCTATACAATAGTTAGCCGTTTTCTGATCAAATATCGGCAGGCCAAAAACGACCAAGGATTTGGGTAAAAATAGTATTTTTGTTTAAACGCTGGCAACAGCAGTGAAATACCTCTATTTTCGCGCCGTCGATGATCCCACGTAACCCAAAATCTATCCAATTTTAAAACTTAAGCATAAATATACCTTTAATATTTTAAAATGTGCTACGTTAAAAGCTTCTCGGATAAAAAATTCTACTCAGAATTTATCATTCACCATTCAGTCATTGGTATGCAAACTCTCTTTCTCTCTCTCTCTCTTTAACTCTCGGTATGTCAGTATCTATCCCTCTCATCGTACCAACTGTACTTTCGATCTGTCCGTAAACCAATGGATTAATGAACTTGAAATGCCATCTCACAGTTTCTTTATAACGAGTGAGTGAAGAGTGCTCTCAGAGAGGAGGGGTGCAAGTCGAGTAGAAAACCGTTTAGATCTCGCTTATGACTGTAGCTTCTCAGCGTCGCACCTTCCCTGTGTTTGTTGACGAGCGTGCTTTACTGTACAGAGGCGTATCGTCGCTGCACAAGATAGTGGTCCGAGTCGATGTCCCCGGAGCGCATGTCACGGAAACTGGAAACTTGTCATACATCTATGTATCCGATCTGAAGACAGCCAAGCAGCTTGACAAATTTTAAAGCCATACAAAAAGGATATATTTGTTTTTTTTCGGCGATATGAGCAATATAATTTCCTAAATTTAATGACATATTATTGTAAAACTTTTGAAGTATAGAAAAAATTATCAATGAAAAATATTAATAAATAAGCCTGCGACGGTGAATCTCCGGAAGCGCCTTGAAAAAAGGGGAACATTATAACTCGTTACCGGAACATCTGAAACAAAAAAATTGATATGCGTTTTAAAGGTGATTTATTTCTCGAGGTAATCGGAAAGAGTACGTCCCACAATAAATTCCAACTAACAATTTCAAAGTTTACACATGCGAGATTTTAGCAAAGAATTATTCGCCATAGAGAAGAGCAGATTGCTTCCTTAAGACGATTAAATTGGTAACAATACAGTTTCGATTTAAGAGGTTAGACGTAAGGGAGCCGCTCATAGTAGACGAATCTCTACCAATCCCACCAAACATAGAGCAAAACTTTTGCGACCATCAATCCTGCTTTAACACACACCCGTTACAACTAAATGTTCTTAAGGTGACCCAGTTTTCTTCACCTATACCCATCCGCATCAAAAATAGTTCGATTTAATTGCAATTAAGTAGGGATTTACACATAGATATTCGTTAAATCCAATGACAGTCAAATTTAAAATTTATATAACAAGAAGCATATACAACTTGTCTGTGACTAGCTAGTATTGGGAATTGATCGTTTTTTTTATAGTAAAACCGGAAGTTGCTGTCGTACATTTCCGCTTCCACGTCTATTTTTTCCTCAAACTTACTTAAAACGATCTCAAGATCACAAGTTGTATTATTTTCTGACTGCTTCAAGTGTACAACTTTGTTGCTCTTTTAACGGTAAATTAGTCCCCGCTTGGCTGGAAAGGTTCGTATTGATTGTCATCTCTAACGGTTGGCCTAGGAAATGTACTGACAACGAGGAAAGGGGTATTAGTTGAGAGGAGTTCGCTGGGTATGCATGGTTAGAGTTTTTGGTATGTCTGGGCTGATTTTAGATAACTTAGAGCTAGAGTATCCTGAACGAAGTTGCGTAAGGATGATTCTAGATTTCCGGGGCAATTCGAGCTCTTCATATGCAATGGGTAGTGGTGTGTATGGTTATATGATTATACCATGAATGGCGTTCAGTGTGTTTGTTGCGTCCGAAGTTTGGACGGCAGACCCTTCGATACCGTCGAAATTAACAAAGAAAGACCTCCGCATTAAACCTAACTTCCTATAATCACTCATTAACCAAAATGCCTCAATGTCTAATACCAAAATACTAATATTATGTTTAACCTGCTTTGTACCACTGTGCAAAACTAGCCTCTTACTCTTGCTGAGAGTCTAACAAGCTGGCAGACATTTCGGTGTGGGCAAATGTAACTATAAAGTTGTCACCTGAGTTCAAAAGCATTTGTCGCCAACTTAACGCATAAATAAGCCTCAACTGTCGTACCACTAACGGAGAACCCAATAGCACGCACACACAAAATTATAAATATTTAGGCAAGTTTATACACTTCATCAACACTTGTTAGTTTAGGAAGGCTCTGTCACTCACCGGCAGGACACTTCACCGAAATTCACAGTTATTTACACGTTTGTGTGTGTTTAGGTGCAAAAGTCGGTTATAATTTTGACTTCATGCATACACCGTACATACCTATATTTGTGCATACAAGAGTGCGTCTGCATGCGCAAGTGTGTGTGAGTCTATTTTGTGTCCATGTAATTAAAATCCGTTTTGCCAATTGGGTATTTATGCAAATTTTAGCCTTTTACTTGTACCTAAATAGAGGGCGAGCGTAAATTTACTGCACAATAAGCTGTCTGCCGAAGTGTTGCCTGCTAGTGTTGTTGCCCTTATGCTGTTATTGCTACAGCTGTTCTTGCTACAAAATGTTGCTGACCTCAATACTGTCGACATTGGTATGTTTAATTAAGCTTCTTACTTGGGTAGCCGTTCTGTGGCAGCAGTGGCAAAATGATGAAAGAAAAACAAATAAGGGAGAGCGTGCTGCGGGTGTAACCGAAATATTTGGCGTATAGTATATGTTCAAATACTTTATGGTTTTACAAATTTCTCTTTTTAAATTTCTGTTGTAGTATATACTTCTGTGATCAAATTGAAAGGTGAATTTTGTCCACTTCATTTCCTTCAAAGTAATCCCCTCCCGCTGCAATACACTTATGCCAACGAATTTTCCAGTCATTTTGTATATGTATATAAAGATATTAGTTTCTTTAAATCTTGTATTTATGAGAAACTTATATGTGGACTCGGGATTTGTATCTTAAATAATAGGGAAGGGTATTTGAATACAAAAACGAGCGAGGTCGAAATACGTGAGTACAAAGAGCTTAACAAGCTGGCCAACAAAAGTGATGCTTGCAAATTCTACGAAAAACGCACGTTACACTGCCCGACCACGAGGAAGCACAAAGTTTCTATGGAACGTACTGTGTGAAAGATTAAAGCCACCGTCAACAACCTGATTGGACCTTAACAGAGTGACTTAATACCTGGAAAATTAACAACTGACCAGATGTTCATCAAATTTTGGAAAAGCCCGTGAAAAGAGGATCAGAAAAAAGCTGCCTTTATACCGCTATGTCTGAATTTAGAATCCCCGAAAAACTAGTAAACTGACACTACCAAAAGCTCCGTCAGCTCCGAGCCACTCGAAGTTTCAGACATGGTGACTCCTTATCAGCCGACTTCTTCAATCTACTCCTGGAGAAAATAATTCAAGCTTCAGAACTAAATAGAGAAGGTAGCATCTTCTATAACAGTTTACAGCTGCTGGCGTACGCCGGTCATATTGATCTCATTGGCCTCAACAATTCAATTAAGAAGTAAAGTTTTCCCTGGTCGAAAAAAGACCAAACTCTAGAAGTCATTCATCATTCCAGTCCTGCTATTTGGTGCAGAGGCATGGACGATGACAACATCTGACGAGTCGGCGTTACGAGTTTTCTAGTGAAAGGTTCTACCGAGGATTTATAGTCCTTTGCGCATTAGCAACGGTGAACATTGCAGAAGATGGGACGAAGGGCTGTACGAGATATGTAAAGACATCGAAATAGCTCGGCGAATTAAGGGACGGCGGCTACGCTAGCTAGGTGATGTCTTAGGAATGGATGGAAATACTCCAGATCTGAGAGTCTTCGACACAAACAAACGGAAACAAGAACTTAAAAAATATTGACCATGTTTGGTTTTCAGAAAATATTTTTCTGTAAGTATTAATTATAGGTCTGTAGGGTAAAGATTGCTACTTTATCCCAAATCTGTATTAGCGGTGTAACTTTTAGGCAACTTCTTCAAGTTTTAGCGGGATTTTGGTCAAAAAAGTTTCGATTCTAATATTCCCAAAAATTTTTAACCCGCAATCTTCACAAATATTTGGACTTATTTTGACGCCTCTGTTCGCAATCCTGAGTTGTTAAGGAGTTATATACAGTTAGAAGGTCGACAAACGAATTTTTAATTTTTTTGAAAAAATTTTAAATTAGGCTTAGTATTAATAAAAATATTTAATTGGAAAGGAAATACAGCTGATCTCCGGTAGCGCCTCTCAAAAAAAAAAAAAAAAATTTTTGTTGTGACCACTGTATCTCTGAATTAGATTCTCTGAAATTATAAAATCAAAAAAACTTTATTAAAGTAATGTTAAATGAAATAAAGAAAATCGAAGGAATAAGCAAAATAAAAAAAAAAATATTTTCACAAAATAACGGTTTCTAAAAAAAAACTGTATATAATCCCTTAAAAGAATACACACAAATTTTTTTCTCCCCGAAGATACACTTTACGATAAATTAGTCATGCTAACATTCATAATTGCCGGTATTGGATTAGAAGTACTTGAAATGTTACTATTTTCATAGTTCTGCTCACAAGAGACATTTAGGTCCAAACTTCTACAAAGATAAAAAAGGCATATTCAGAAGTGTATATTTAACTTTCTATGCTACGGAAATTTAGGCTTTTACGAATTTATCATGGTTTCAGTAAGACAAGGTAGCGTTTCACATGTTCAACGAGGTATTAGGAACTATCAAACGATTTTCGGTCGAAAATGTAAAACCCAAAGTACTCAAATAAATCTAACCTTGTACCGATGTCTTTTTTACTATATAAAAACTTAAAAATGTAGCATTGAACAGCAACCTCTTGTTTTTTGAAGTATTAAGCAGACATTTTAACACAGCGCTCTCCAGCGAGAGATATTAGATAGTCTAAACCACGGCAATTTTATATACATAGGTTGATAAAATGTCGGTGTATATACATTTTATTTCGCAACCAGTCAACAAATATACTTATGTTGTAGGAATGCTAATCGATTGAAAATATCGCCGAGGATTGCAAGGATTGTATCCAATGCAAATAACTTGCTGTGGAGGTTTCCAGCTCAGTTTTGGTGGACAGGGTATATGTACGATACGATCGTACAAAGATCAACTCTAGCGAAGGTCGTGGCTATTTTATACTTGTAAAATCAATAGCTGCATTAACCATTAATATTTATGTATATTGAACGATATTTAGTTATGGAAAAATTTATTTGATATCTTTGAAAAGAGGTATATACAATTACCATGTAATATCAATATTTTTGCTGAAGAATTTCTTCTTTCCGCACCTAATAACACTTTATCAAATCATTGGTTTCGAGTTGCATTCATTATTTAGTTATATATTCGCTTCGTTCTATGGACTCTCGAAAAGTTCCAAGAAGATTCGACGTTTTCGAGCCAAATTTTGTTCAACGATGAGCCCCATTTCTAGTTCAATGTGTACGTAAACAAGCAAAGTTGCCAAATTTGGGACAAGGAACAACACAAAGAATTTCAAGAGCTACCATTTCATCAAAAAAAAATAAAAATAAAATAAATAAATAACGGTTTGGTCCGGTTTGTGGTTGTTCAGAGAACGTAACCGTCAATAGCGACCGTTATTGCGCCATGATAACCGACTATTTGATGCCTGAAATTGAAGCTCGTGATCTCGGCGGCATTTTGTTTCAGCAAGGTTTGGTTTCTTCTCACTCATCGCATCAATCAATGGATTTATTGAGACACCACTTCGGTGTGCAGATAATTTCACGTTTTGGGCTGGTCAATTGGAACCAAGATCGTGTGATATCACACCGTTAGACTTTTTCTTGTGGGGACATGTAAATTCTAAAGTCTATGCGATCAATCCCGCTTTGATTCAGGCTTTGGAACGAAACATAAGGCTTGTCATTCCAGAGTTACCAATGGAACTGCTCGAACGGGGCATCGAAAAATGGACTCATCGTATGGACCATCTGAGAAACATTTGAAAGAAATAATCTCCAAAAAATAAATGCCAAATAATATTGTTTCGATAGATATTAAACATTCCCCCTTAAATTTGAAGTCGGTGAGTCGATTAAGTCATTTCCATCTATCTTTTTATCTGTATATGGGAACGAGTCCATCAGTTTTTGAGATACCGAAAAATTTTGTACACATCCATTCCTCAATAAGAAGCTACTCATTTGTTTTAGGACGAAACTTTCATGCAAACTGACCGATAAAAATCAAGTCCTTGTAAGGAAAACTATTTTTATTTGAAAGGATCCCTTCCCGAATTTCGACACAAATTATTGTCCGAACCAGCAACTACAATCTTCTAACAAATTGCACAGATCGGACCACTATAGCGACTTCGAAAGGTATTATAGTTTCGATGGAGCCGATGTGAATATTTTTCCTTGTTTCTTTAATTTGCGCTGCTTGCAAGTACCGTTAGCTTACAAATTCAAAATACCCCTTGTGCAACATGTCACGCTGGGTTACAACAAAAGCCAAGTACGAACAGCTGCCACACCTTCAAAGAGCTGTTAGTAGTTTTTGTAAAGGTATTTAGTTATTGTTGTTGTTGCAGCTGCTTCTGCGTCACTTGTTAATTGTTGTTGCTAATGTCTGTTTAATAGTGGCTGTGATTGTTTTTTTTTTTTTTTGCACCGCACTGTCAATTGTTCGGTGTTTTCACTTTGCAACTTTGCCACTTTGCTGTTGTTGTGCTATTTTTGGCTATATAAAATTCAACTGTGAACACGCTCTTCTACTTGTGTGTGTGAGTGTATGTGTTCGTGTGTTTTGTGGGTATTAAATTTTTGATTCCCTTGCGACAAATCGCATTAATCCGCCGCACAACTAAAAACACATTTACCAGTTGTTGCTGTGCTTTATATAATTATAACGGTATATATTGTAGGTGTGTATATGTGTGTTAGTGTTTGTGTATTTGCGCCGCATAAAGTTGTTAATATTTTAAGCTTTTAATGGCGTTTTAGTGATGTGCAGAAATTGTTGTTATTGCTGTTGTTGGCGCCACTTTGTTACGTTGCGCTGTGGACGACCTCAAAGGCTCGAAGGTTCGTGGGATTACGTAATTCTCACTTCAAAATTAAGCCGCGCTAGTTTTGCGTTACAAATGCAGCGCGGCAAAGGTGTTCAAGTGTGTTGCATACACACACACACATAAACATATATTTTTATATGTTTATATAAGCGTGTGTGTGGCTGCTACCACGTCCCCTTCGCTGCGCTACAACATTTGTAGTCATTTTGTTTTGCTGATTACTGGAACCCTCCAACACAACCGCTGCCGCAAGCTGCTATCGCCCCTCGCAGACATTGTCTGTTGGTGAACGGTGAGTGAGGGGTGGAGGAAAGCGTTTTGCCAATGTCCAAATTTTGAAGCGCTTGTGGAGTTTTCGCCAAAACAATTTCCCTATGCGCTAAAGTTTAATTTGTGTGGTTTTGTTATTGTTTCGATTGTTTTGCGATTTGTCCGTTAGCCCGCCAACGCTTGCTCGCTTTGTGTTGTTTTTGTTGCATTTTTCCCTGTTTCGCCTTTGCAACTTTGCAAATCCAAAACAGATATAGTCAATTGGATATCCACTTCACTGCTTCACTTAATTTGATCTCACTTCTGGTTGTTGTTGTTGCTAATGTTGTTGTTAGCCATTTTACCTGCTGTTGCCTTTGGTGCTTTAGGTGCAAATGATTTCACTCGATTCCCACTAATGAGTTTTGTAAGTCCCTTTTGGTCATGGCATTAGCAGCAGGGCATCGTTTTGCCAGCCAAAAGTGTAGTGTTGCGCTAATGCTGTGGTGCCGTTACATTTACAGGTATTACATTTATAAATCGGCGTGTGCGTGTGTTCAAGTTTTATGCAAAGTTTACAAAGTAGCTGCTCGTTTTGGGCAATTTGGGTGTTTGTCTCGCATAGATTTGCTGATATGCGCATTTACCGTTATATTAGATAAGAGCAAATAAATTCGGTTACAGTTTTGATTTACTGAATTTCCAATCTACTGCGTCACATTTTAAAAGTTATGAAAATATCATTTCAAATATAATTTTGTTAAAAGATTGAGAGAATTTCATTCTCAGTTTTCCACTAACCTTGAAATGGAGCTTAAATTAAATGCGGAACTAGAAGTATGATTTCATTTTGCACTGTAAAAAAGGAATAAAAACGAAATTAAAGAACAGAACCAATGAGCTTTTAATCTTTAAAAGAAGCTTACTTAATTTCCTTAAGATATACCGCAAATTGTAGTCAGTCAAAGGCACTGATAACCTCATATATTACAATAATTAGGCGGAAAGATGGTGTCTGAGTTTTATTAAAAGAAATCACATATTCACCGATATATGTGGGCTAAGAAAACTATCCACAATATTCGAACTATTTTTGAGTCAGTATCAAATGAATCAGAAAAAAATTCACCCTGAGTACAATATAAATATACCTAATATTTTTTTCTTCCTTATTGGCCTAGAAACTGCTTATGCGGTTATAGTAGAGTTATTACTTTTCGCTGTTTGGCGACAATTGGAGATTCCAAGTGTAGCCAGATTCTTCTCCACTTGGTCTTCCCAACGAAGTTGACGTTTTCATCTTTTTCTACTACCACCGGCGGGTACTGCGTCGATTACCATCAGCGCTAAGGTACGAGTATTTTTATCCATTTTTCCATCGACTGCGGTATTCGACGTTTCCAATGCGCAAATGACCATAAATCTTCCGCAGAATCTTTCCCTCGAAAACTGGTGACGCCAACTAATCAGATGTCATCGTCCATGCCTCTGGACCATATAGAAGGACGGGGATGATGAGTAACTTGTAGGCTTTGTTCTCAATTGACTACTCAGTCTGCGTTGGATTTCGAAGCTGACGACATTGTTGGTGTTAATGCTGGTTCAAGATAGGCGGAATTATCTACGATCTCGAAGTTATGACTGTTAACAGTGACGTGCGGCCTAGTCGCGAGTGCGTCGACGTCTTGCCCAGACATCGCGGCATAACGGCAGCTCCTTTTTACGCTGTCTAAAGCAGTTTTGAAATCGACGAAGAAGTGGTGTGTGTCGATTCTCATTTCACAAGTCTTTTCCAAGATTTGGCGCATGGTGAATATCTGGTCAGTTGTTGGTTTGCCAGGTCTAAAGCCACACTGATAAAGTCGACGGTGGGCTTTACTCTTTCATACAATACGCTCGATAGAACCTTATAAGCGATGTTGAGGAGGCTTATCCGACTGTAGTTGGCGCAGATTATGGGGTTTCCCTTTTTGTGAATTGGGCAGAGCACACTTAAATTCCAATAGTCGGGCATGCTTTCAACCGACCATATTCTACAAAGAAGCAAACGCATTCTCCTAACCAGTTTTTCGGCGCAATGTTTGAATGGCTCGGCCGGCAATCCATCGCCCCTCACCGCTTTGTTGTTCTTCAAGCGGGTAATTGCTATTAAAATTTCTCTATGGTCGAGCAATGGAACGTATACTCCATCGCCATTGATTGGGAAATCGGGTTCGCCTTCTCTTTGTGTTATGTCTTCACTGCCATATAAGAGATTGGAGAAGTGTTCCCTCCATAATCTAAGTATGCTCTGGGCATCGGTCACTAGATCACCTTTGGGGTTTCTACAAGAGTATGCTCCGGTCTTGAAACCTTCTGTTAGCTACCGCATTTTTTCGTAGAAATTTTGAGTACTACCATTGTCGGCCAGCTTGTCACTCATTTCGGTCTCACTCTTTTTTTGTCTGTAAATGTGACTCGCTTTCCTCTTCAGCACTCGGTGTCTTACCCATCCCATCTTAAGATTAACCTTATAGTTTTAATTAATATTACGGATCGGAGATATTGAAGAGTTATCCAAACAAATGATATATTTATTATTGTTTTAACCTATTACCTAAATTTAGCAGTTAATGATATATTCAGCAAGCGGTCTCCTGGCTTTCAAGAAAATGTGTATGTAAAGTCCATTGAAATGGAGGTTTACTTAATTCAGTATACAATCCTCTTAAGATAAAGCATATTGTATGAATTCTTTAACATAGTTTAATCGACCCTCAAAACATTAAACGATCAAGAAATTTCTATGACTGGACCGATCGACTTGAAAATTTTCCACGACCTTTTATAATATATTTGTCAGATAATGATCGAAGAAATAAAATGTTTAATAATGATTTCCATTTGGAGTGTAAGTTTTTTCACAAAAACTATTAGTTTTTGCCATTTTGTCAAAAGTCAAATTCTTTTATCATATATCTCTATTTGTAATGTAACATTTTTTGTGAAAATATTCCAAGCTCATTTTCATCGGATGGCGTTCCAGAGATTTAAAGTGACGAAATCCAAAATGTTTACTGATAATTAAAGGACATTAAATTTTATAGATATATATTTATTATAAAATAAAAGGCTTCTTCGGAAAAAAATCCAAAAAAAAAAAAATTTCTGACTTGATTGGGCAATCAAATGATAGAAGGAGGTAAATAAATTAATCAAAATATTTTTTTTTATTTAGGTAGATTGTATAAAATGTATCCTTTCAGTAGAGTAGAGGTAGAGGAGGAAATGGAAAATAAATTCTCATAGCAACCATAGTCTTACCAAAGCAGTAAATTGAGCCTCAGTGAAATAATCATCTCCGTTTATGCATTTATAAGCCTTTCCCAGAGTTTTCTGTCCATCGCAAGACAATTTGAGTTTATTATTCACTGTTTTGAATGTTAATACCAATGATATGCTTATAATCCAGGACTTAGTTCTGTTTAGTGATAGAAAGCTCATGGAAAATTAATCCTAACTGGTGTTGTCTGAGGATACTTTAATGATCAAAAAGTATATTCTTCAAAGGACCGGTAATGTCCATATTTGAGCTTTTCTTCGCTTTTATCGAAGTCTTTTGACCCCTGTAGCTTTGCTATGTAGTCTGCTTTCGCTGTGTTATAACTTTAAAGGTTTAATACAAGCATGTTTCCTTATAGTTACTTAGTATATGATGTTTTTCATTTATTTCATCAAAAGCTTCTTCGGTTAGTGACCTGCATTCAGCATTTTTCGATTGTAACCTGCTTTGCCATAAATCAAGACGTTATTTTTTTTTTTTTTGGGTGAACATTTTGTGTGCTGAAAAATCACCTCGTCGAAACTGAAAAACAAATAGCGCCACATTAATTTTGAAATTTCACTAAAAATTTCCGCAAGCATTTTTCACATTTCCACAAGTTGCCATTCAATTACAAAACGAGCGCACACATATAAAAATATGTATATTTATTCAAATAAATCACCCTATAGCCAACATACGTATGTACATATATGTATGTTCTATATACTATATATATGTATGTAGTATATATACAAGCATATAAAATACTAATTCCACTCATGTGCACACATATATCTTTCATCTATATGTCCGCCATAAATACGCGCATAAGTGAGTGTCAATGCCAAATAGGAATCGGAAAATCGTATTTTCAATGTCTTCTGTCCGCTGCATGTTTGTTTTATGACAGTCTATTCACGCTTTATTTCGATTTGTCTGCCAACAGTGCAAATATGGCGAAGTTTATAAAAGGGGAGTGTGAATTGAACTTTGTGTTTGAAAGCAGCGCTAACACAAATTCGCTTACAACAGTGAATTAGGAGAGAGAACGGTGCTGCCGTCGATACTGTATTACTTCATTATGGAGTAGTACTGGTTCTACCAGAAAGAAATGATCAATATTATTATTCAAAAGAATCAGACACTTTCTCGGAAAAAACTTAAAGGAATAAGTTAAATGATCAAACACTACGACCTTTGACACATATGAAAACGGGAAAATGTCCATAAAACACTAATTTCTACCAGTTACACCTTTATTTTTCAAATTCTAAGCATAAAACCATTCTTGATTCTGCAATGAACTTTACAGAAGCGATTTGAGCTTATCCCTTTTGAATGATTTATATTTAAAAATAGAGGTGTGAAACTTTACTACACTGAAGCTTCATTATTTTAATGGGTTTCCCGCAAATCTTCAAATCAAGATTACAAGGACTTTTTTAATGAATCTGTGAAGGAACCGAGGTAGAAGAATAGAGTTTTTCGCCGTTCTCAAGACAGTCGGGTCTACTTAATTGGAACGGACCCGGATTTTTATCCGGCTAAGGTCTGTCAACTCTTCAAATTCAAGATTGCAAGGACCACTTTAAGGAATCTGTTGAGGAGCCGAGGTAGAAGAATAGAGGTTTCCACCATTCCTAAGACAGTCGGGTCTACGTAACTTTAACGGACCCTGATTTTTATCCGGCCAAGGTCTGTCAACTCTTCAAATTCAAGATTGCAAGGACCACTTTAAGGAATCTGTGGAGGAACCTTGGTGGAAGAATAGGAATTTCCCCCGTTCCCAAGATAGTCGGGTCTACGTAACCGGAATGGTCCCGGGTTTTAACCGGCCAAGGACTGTCAACTCTTCAAATTCAAGATTGTGGAGGAACCGAGGTGGAAGAATAAAGATTTCCCCCATTCCCAAGACAGTCGGGTCTACTTAATTGGAACCGACCCGGATTTTTATCAGGACCACTTTAAGGAATCTGTGGAGGAACCGAGGTGGAAGAATAGAGATTTCCCCTGTTCCCAATACAGTCAGGTCTAGCTAAGCGACTACTCAAAAATTCTGCCGCTACAACAACAATAATAACAATCAATGTTTCTCCAAATCATATATATAAAATACAAGAAGACTACTGAAAGCTATTTAATATCCGTTCAATATTCTAATGTGATTGAATATTAAATTCAGGCCCTTTTATACGGGCTTTGTGACAGCTTTACAAATCTCAATCCACGAAATATGGTTAAGTATATTAAACCACTCGGAAGTAATGATCACTAACTGCCTCCGGAAAGATATATTATCTAATCTTTTCAGAAAAATTTCAAATTAATTGGACTTAATATAGTATTCATCTGCCAAGCGGGTAAGCCTTGCGAGCCAAATCTTAGTAAACTAGAGAAAATCTTATGAGAGATGATTATTAGAAAACTTATTCATTAAACCTCTTATTTTTGGAATTTAATTTTTCCTTTTCCTGTTTTGTTCACTTGGATCACTTTGGACCATAAATTATACCGGACACCTAGAAATATTCGCTTTGCCACCACATGGGTTGTTTTTGGCTGTGACCGACCTAACGGTGAACTGAAGTCGAATGAATCGCTTGCACAGTTTGGTCCATTTATTGGCATTGAAAGAAAGGGAAAAATGATTTGTGTTGGCAAATATTTGACATTTATAGATTGTACACACAAGAAGTGCTTTTCTGCTGTTGCTCTGCTGCCTCACCACGATTGGGCTTTGAGCATGTCGTGATGTGGCATTTGCCAGTGACTCTAAGACAGGCGATAAAAAACCTAAAAGCAATAAAATTCACTCTGTTGGTGTATTTGAAGCCAGCTAGCGGTACTGTCTGTGTTTGTGGTTTGACTTTACAAGAGAAGTCCATTGATTTTGAGTTCAGAAAACGAAAAAATATTTATGAGTTGTCAAGCCACATATGAATATAACGAGCAGCTGCACCAAAAGGATGAGTGATATTTATAGGTTTATTGAACTGCTTAACAGGTAGATGAAGGTAAATTGTGGTAAATGTCATATTTGAGAAAAAAAGAAATCTCCGATGTGCAGTCAATTCGATTCAGGCTATTTCAAACTACTAACATACTGGATACATAATTTTCATGTCCTACGAGGTCTATGCACTTTCAAGTGTGCTGTGTGAAAAAGTGGCTCCATTAACCAGATGATGGATACTACAAAGCTGTAAAAAAGCTTTGGATGCAATTGCTCACATAAAAAAAATGTTTGTGGGTGGCTTGTTTTTGTTACCTTTTTATTCCTGTTTCTGAAGTATACTAGCCTAGAAAGGTTTTAGTTCAATTTGATTGATTGAATAAAAAAAAAACTACCTTTAGGCAGAGATATATGGCTTTCGAATATATAAATCTTTGAATTGCTTCTAAAGAATCTGCAGTAAATAAGATTTTGTCGAAAATGTTCTGTGAATCATTCTGAACAATTTTGCTTTAGAGGCTATTGGTCTAATACCAGTTTCAAGCCAGCTATTTTTAAGGAATAAATTATATAATTTTTCTTGAAAAATTTATCTAAACGAGGTAGATATACTCAAGCTATCTATGCAAGAATTAAAATGAGGCCCTCCAGTTCTAAAAGCTATTCAAATAAGTATTTAGCTACACACAGGCCAAAAGTCTTCCTTCTTAGGAAACATATTATGTAACATTGTAGGGGCAACAATAAGATCCCACTTTTACAAAGTTAGTAATATAAAATCAACAGAATGCTGAGCATACGCTTAGGATTTTGAGTCACTATAACATTAACTTTGAGAATGTTAAGCCTTTAGATGCTTGCGACGGGATATTTTCAGCGGCTTCTAAATTATATTCCTCCATTTGTGTTATTTTATTTTCCTTTTCTAATGGGTTTCAACCTGCTATGATTTTTTTTTTTTCAATTTTTACCATTTCCAAAAGCATTAGCACTGTCTTAAATACTTTGGCGCAACTGAGACCTTAAGCGTATGGATGGGAGGAAATACGAGTAAGGCCGAGCTTCTCTTGCGGTTCACCTTTCCATAATTGTAGAACTTTTAACTGGTCATTGTTTAATAGGTGTAGTAGGGTTAAAGACCTTAGCGGATTCCAGTTGTCGAAGTCTTTTGGAAGAAAAGGAAATAAATACTCTTATTATCATTCTTCGCATACGGCTTTTTGAGATGAGATCTAAAACTCTTTGGATCACACACCTTCAGTAGTCAAAGTGAACCAAAGGTAAGCGAATTGAACACCTAAACAGATTAGGGATCGGTAGTGACTTTCTTCGAGCAAAAAACGATATATTTTCCACAATTTTTTCATATTTTTATATGAAGTATTTTATTTAAATTAATTAATAGTTTTTTACAAAGGCCTTGTAAAATTATTAAAGAAATGTACTCAAAACTCACTCAATACGACGAAATTTTTGGCAATCACTCAAAAAAGCATGCCTCCGTATTGACAGCACAACTTCTCACAGGATCAACTGAATTTAAAAAAAAACGTGAAATGTGAAAAAAACAAATGCAGAATTTATCAAAATTTTTCGACGTGAAATTGAAAAAATAAACAATCCTTCGTTCAAGACTTTGTAAATTTTAACTCGACGTTCGATGAAAAATTTCTTTAAGATCTTTTGCGTAGCTTGCGAGAAATCATGGCGAAGTTTTAAGTGTCTAATTGACTTAACCCAAGGCTGTATCTCTTAAACTTTCACTCAGATGAACTTGATGATAATCTTACAGAGACGCTAAACAGGCACATCATCCATACATGAGATTTAGGGATTGAAGAGTAGTACGATTGTGAGGTTGTTGTATACTATGATCGTGCGACCGATAATCTCGTTTGGGGAGATGGCCTGAGCCTCAAAAGCTTAGCAGACATTGGTAGGGCTCCAACTATCGAAGCTGCAACGACTCGTATATATGTATTTGCAATTCGGGTGCAATGCGCACTTGTCCGATGACAGCACTTGAAGTCGTGGTTGAGCTCATACCACTTCATCTTGTAATTGGTGAGGCAGCCAAACACACACTACTACAAATGACAGCAGAAGGGTATGGCAGATGTGAAGTAATCTCGTCCCACACGGAAGTTAAGTGGTGTAATACCATTGGCCCTACTTCCAAGGGGCAGCATTATCAAAAGGGTAAAATTCACCAAGAAGTTCCAGGTTACCCTTAGCAGCAAGGCTGAATGGAATGATTCCACATTCGAGCTAAGGCTTAGGGATAGTGCAGTGACGGCTCGAACACGTCCGAGGGAAATGGTGCAGGAGTCGCAGGACCACTCACCAAACACTAAATACCTATAGGAAGTTTACCGAGATTTTTAAGCAGAAGTCTTTACCATAAATCAGTGCCTATAACTAAATCTACAACGCAACTATCGCAACGAACGTATAACCACACTTAGCGATAGTCAAGCGGCACTTAAAGCAATCTCTTCCTATGAGAACAAATCACTACTGTTGAAGGAGTGTAGAGAACGGTTGAATAGCCTAGCGGAACTCAATGAAGTGCAACTTATCTGGATGCCCGATCACAAAGAAATAGCCGTGATGAACTGGCCAATGAGCGCGCCCGCTCCGCAGCATCCACTAAGAAGGTAAGACCTGAACCCTTCATGGGGTGGGTCTCTATACCATAAAGGTAGAAGGAGTAAGCAGAGAGAGGTATTGACAACAACTACTAGGCTACAACGTCAGCAGGTTTCAATATGTAATCCACCTCCCTAAAGGCAAACTCAAACTACTAATCGCACTCTACACTGGCCACTGCAAGCTGAGGAAGCACTTACACAACATGGACCTAGGTTCTTGTGTAAATTGTCGCTTCTGCGACAGGGAGCATGAAACGTCAGAACACCTGCTAATTGACTGTATAGCAGTTTGCGGACTCAGATTAAAGGCCCTTGAATCCATGTTTCCAAATCGGAATCCCATCGCTTCGTTAGCACCCAGCAGTATATTGGTCTTTATCAATATGCTCTCGTTTTAGAAGAGGGTCCAATAGACTTAAGGTCGCTGTGAATTCCTCGTCGTCTATCAAACAATCAATCAATCAAGAGAAGTTCGCTTCACATTCCAAATGCGATCAATATCTTAAGAATCTGCTCTAGAACCAAAGCTAACGCAATTCAGGTCGAATTTTTTTCTCTCTCTCCTTTTTCTTTGGATTTTTTTTGTCTTTAGACTTCAAGCTATTGCAACGCCTATAAACATATGTATATTTGGGCTAAATGCACGTTTTTCCGCGCGAACTCCGTCGGCTGTCGGCTTCTCAAACTGAACTAATAATAAGTTTATTTTCTAACTTGCTAGTGCTCAGAAGTTCATCACTAATATACAAAATCACTATGAGAACCAACTGAAGATATGTTTTTTGCAATTTGGTTATTTTTCCAAATAGTTCTCTCACTACAATCTTCCCCGTTTTTTTTTCTTATATGTACAATCTGCTGAATAGTGATACACCTCTTAAACCAAAATTCATCACACGGCATATTTTTCAAAATTCTTACAACTCAATTTGGCATAAGCAAATTGCGGAATAATTGAGAAATTTTATCGTTTAAAATGAGATTAAAACTTCTTTTCATAATCCAGGTTAATACTTTTAATAGGTTTTGGAACTACTTAAGTGCCGTTAATGCAACCGTCCAAAATTTTAGTAATTAGACTTTTGTAAATTTATGCATCAAATGTGTATGTGTGTGTGTATATTAATGAGTGTATGTGTGATAATCCACAATTGTGCATTTCAACGCCAGTAATTGTGGTGGATGACATGAGGGTATATATATGTACATGCATAGAAAGATGCATACATACACACATACTTCCATACATCAGATGCACACACACACGACCGCGTCCGAAACCAGCCAACACAGCTGTCTACAGGAGAGTAAGGGGGACGGGGAGAGGAGCTGACAGCAGAGAAACGGTCTCCATGTCTGTGTTGCAATTAACGCCGCAAATTTTGTTATAATTGCTTTGTGCCGCATGAAAAAACCATAACAAAAGTTGTACAAACAACAACACCAAAAAAAATGTGCATACACAACTTGAAACCGCATTTACCGCCACGTGAAAGCAAAAGCAGAAAACAAAAAAAATTCAAAAATAAAGGAGCAGCAACACGGCAAGAGAAGTATTTATCATGAATAACAACAAAAACAATAAAACAACAACAATACGTCTCATGTGCGAAAAAATCGACGCAGAAAAAATGGCAAAATTTGCATTTTCGTGCAAATTTTGTTTGTTGTAAAAGGAAATGCCAAAAACAACAACAGCAAGAACAAGAAGTAACGGAAAACTCTTGCAACAACAACGCCAGACCGAAATAAACTCTAAGAAAGTACAGCTTAACTATGATACAAACAAAAATGAGCAAATCCGAGTAGGGATATGTGTATTTAGTTGAGCAAAATGCGAATGAGGTGTATAAGAAGTTCAACGCTTCGTTTACAACAAATCAACAACTTCGCATGCAACACAAATCTTCGTTTGAAAGCCACCGCATAGTACATGTGCCGTATGTGGTGGCTTTACAGTGTCATGTATGCATGTGTGAGCAAGATGTGTGTTGTTGTAGACGAAAGTTCGCAAATCCCTGCTACTTTGCATGCAAGTTTATGGTCTTATATGAATGTGTTAACAACTTACAGGCTAAAAGTTATTACACAACAACGCATTAAAAAATTAGATGTATGAACATACATATGTACATATACTACATGTATGTATGTATATGGTGTAGTAATGGAAGAAACAAAAACAGTACGTACATATATGTACTTTGGTGAAAACAGTTACCCTTGTCACTATTTGGATTTCTCCTTCTAAGGCCAACTTAATTCCTATTTTTCATGTCTTCTCTCTTCTACCTATTTCTATTTCTATACGAAAATGTAAAGGGTGACTTTTTATGATTTCAAAAAAGTTTTGTTTGTAGATTTACAACTGGAGTATTACTTAACTATTTATTGAACTTCCTCTGTGTATGATTTATGGTTCACTATTGGAGCTGCGTCTGGTGACGGCACTCGGATGTACCTAACCTCTATCGGTGATTATTAAATTAATATGGGAATGTATTGCAGGTCGCCTCCAAATTGGTGCATCCCGGAGTAACGCTAAATGATCTGCGGCCTTCACGGTCTTTCAACTCCTGAACTCGACTTTAGCTTTTGCAACTGGCTTATGAATAGGATTAGATAATTGATATTTTGGTAAAATCCTGGTTACGGTTTTCTGCCGCCTGATTATGATGCAGTGATACCCATCAGAAATGGGTGATTGACTAAACTTGCCCGCCCCCGCCCCGTGAAGACCATGGCAGAGCTCTCAGAGTACGTCAGTGAAAACCTGCGACAAACAATTTGGGTAGAGCCTTCATATGCGGTGAAATCGCTAGCACTAGCAAAAAAAAAAACATCTGTAAGCCTCATAAAATGTTCCATAGCACTAGAAAGCTCAGGCAGACCGCAGCTTGGCGGGCAAAGACGTGAAGCACTACGGTGACAAGCATGCTCGTCAGGTATTGGACGCGACTGCAACTAAGGCAACGATCAAAAGGCAAATGCCGCATGAGGGGAAAACCGCTCTTGTAAAAAAAAAAAACACGAACGGGGACTGCACCAACCTTTAGCGAAATAGCTAAACTTTTTGTCACAATAGAACTTGTCGTGTTCGCACTTAGCAGGGACGGGGCAATCTTCCGCGATGAACGTAAGCAAGTGACGGTGGCTATCATCTCAGTTTTCTTAAAGGTAGTTAGAGTGAACCCTGGACCACCCCCAAAGTGTGCGAGTTCCCGATAACACTATTGGTTTCATAAGCTCTTCAGATGTGCCAATGAATGATCGTTGTTCTATATGAGGATATAGTCTTTCAGGTGGGGGAGATATGGGAGGGAGCCAGATTGGAAGCTTTGGACAAAGCAAACATTCCGCGTCGCCTTAATTGAGGAAATCCTGAAATATTGTAACCTGTGACTACCCACGCGACTGGAAGGAACCGATGAACCTTATCGACAAGCGCTGATTCTGCTCAATGCGGAGTCCGTTGGTTTCCTCAGCGAAACCAAAGGAGCCAACGCTAACGAGTTCTGAGGCTGGTTCGTAAATTGACGACTCAGTTCTCAACTTCGAACGATTGTTTGAAGAGGTGTTTGCTGAGCACGACGAGAACGCTGCACTAGCGCTTCTGTCGGAAAGTCTGAAGAATGAGATCCATTCAGATTAACCTGAAACATGCAAAAGCGGCCTTGGTCAATTTACTGTCTTCTCTGGAACAAAACGGAGCCGTTGTCATACTCATCCAGGAACCGTGGCTGACTAAAAACGCGATGTAGTGATCTTTTTACCCACAGTAAAGTCAGGATCTTTCTTTCCCTATTTGTGCGGATTTAACAGGCCATTTCTTTATCGGCGTCCATGTTTTAAGGTTGGTTATCTTACCAGGCGCTAGCCGCAGAAGCTGCATGTAAGAAGACGAGGTGAAAAAATCTCAACACTTCAACAAAGGGCTACATATAGCACTCCAAGTGCGATCTCTCGAAATCAGCCATCCAACCTAACTTAACTGTTATCCAATATAAAAGATGGTAAAATCTAACTTCGACGATCTCATCAGCCAACAAATCTCACGCAACTGTTTGGAACTGAGGCAGCACCTGTAATATATACATATTCACGGACGAATCATACATTGGAGCAGGAGTGAGTTTCTTCTGCATTAATTCAGCTTCAAACTGAATTACTACAATACAGTATTTCAGGCTGAAATTGTTGGCATAACAGAATTCGAAGTGGGCTTTTGCTCTAACCAGCAAATCCACCAAAACCTCCTTGTGGATAGCCAAGTGGCAATAAAGGCTCTCCGTAGAGCCAACATTAACTTGGTTATTACCATCTGGGTACTTGGACATATATGAACAGAAGAGAAATTAAAAGGCAGACGAGTTGGCCCGCTCGGGGATAGCTGGGACACCTCAGTTCTTGAAACACCAGCAACACAGGGAATAGCACAAAATTACTTTAGGGTATTGTTGGTGATGGAAAGAAAAAAAGCTTCTGTTTCTAGACAAAAGGAACTTATCACTATTGTCATCTATCCTTAAGATCCCACCTTTACAAAATTGGAATGATGAGATGCTGGAAAATTTTCCTTGCGAAAACCCAGCGTGGATGGCATGAATGAAAAAAATATGATATTTTTCAAACTCAAAAGTCAAAAACTTACGTGAATTTGATATTTATGACCAATATTGCCTGGCAATCGCCAAGTTTGGGGTGTGAACTTTTCCGAAGGGATTTCTCAAGCTGCTAGATTATTTAGTATTTTTTTCTTTGCATTTGGAAACTATTGGTCGTCTGTAGTTTTACAAAAGGCAATGTCACAAATTTTTTAAACAAACTCCTCACTTCAGTGGTAGATAAAATGAATGTACTACATCAGTTTTGGGTATACTACACTAATAAATTGTATTAAATATTAGACAGTTTACACATATACTTGTATACCGGAAAATGTGCATAAAATACTGACACCGAGATATCTATGTAAATAATTTTCAAAGCCCTAATTTGACCTACTTGTTTTCGGTAATCTTTTTATCTGTAGAACGCTCTGATACTCTACAAAGCAAACTTCTTCTGAAAACTATTCCCATTTCCATATCGAAATCAGCACCGGTTTGTGAAACAAGAAACTGTCTGATAGATATTGCAAAGGAAAAGAGCAAAACAACAACAGCAACAGCACTTTTAAGTGAAATTTTCAAACTTTCTCCAACACTTTTATTTCCACAGTTTATTTTTTAAGGATGCAGAAAATATTTCCCTTTAATTTCCTGGCCAAGTGTGAAAAGTTCGGCAAGTAAATACGTACAAATACATAAGCGATAACGCAAAATATTTACTTAACGATGTTATGTGACCCTGAAGGAAATTTTCGTTTAAACTTTGAAGGTGGTGATATAAAATAGTTAAATCCGAGTATAATTGGACCAAAAGAGCAGATAATCTTATCGAAACATTGTGTGCTAGTTTTCTAATGTTTTTGCTTTTACTAAACTATCACTGTATAAATATATACATACATATGTATATGAATGAGTCTGAGTTTTCTCCGTCAAATTTTTCCTACAGGGTCTCTACAATTTTACGCTAGTTACCAGAGTTTTGGAAGTTGGGTCGTCGCTGATTGCACAGCGTGTATCTCTAACACTTCCGCAATTCGTGGTAATCTTTAAAACTAAAAAGGCAAAGTTAACAAGAAATAAAAGTTGCACGTTACTTATATATGCGTAAAATATAAAATATCGAAGTTTTTAATTGAAATTCTTCCACCACTAGCGCTGCAAAGTCTTACGTGAAACTCACTTTCAACTAGTTAAAGGCGTCTTTGCAGTTTTGGAGCTTGTAGTGACGGCTATATTGCTCTGATACACTTATACTCCAGGCAAATTTATTTACAAACAAGTAAGGAGTAAAATTTTGAGCTTCTATCAATTTATGATCAACGTGCGGAAAGCCCCAAGCGAAATTTTTCCGCAATCCAATTCGGAAAATACTTTTGGTTGATTTTAAAAGAATTCACCTGATTTATATAGCTATAGATGTCTTTAAAAAATGAGTGTTTTGTTTACTAAAGTCATGCGCTCAGTTTTTTTGCTTTTGTGGTGAAACGAACAATGAAATTGACTAAAAAAAAAAATTTTAGGTAAAAGAAAGAAGTAACTACATAGTCTCTTAATTCAATTTAAAAACATTGTTGAGTTCATAACAATCAAATTTGGTAAGAAAGAGACCTCAAACATTGACTAAGCGATCACGGCTTTAATACACACTAGCAGCCCAGCTAGGATTCGTACGGGTACTAAACATTTCAAGTTATGAATGCTATATATATAAATGATCAGGAAAACGAGAAAAATTGAAATCTCGGTGACCTGTCTGTCCAGATATCTTGATAAAACTAAATACAAAAAAATTTCGAGTTCATAGATGGGTGTAATCGAAACAATGCCACACCCACAAAACGCCCTAAACCGAAAACCTATAACGTGCCATAACTAAGCTCTAAGTAGTTTGGCATAGGGGATCTCAGTAGTAAGGGGCACCTGTGGGCAAAAAAATTTAAAAAAGTGGACATGACCCCGCTCTCTAATAAGTTTAATGAGCATATCGCCTAAAATAAAAGCTAAAATCACCAAACCCGCCCAGCACAAATATGTACTATAAAATCTCCCGCCGACAGTGTGAAAATGGATGAAATTGGAAGATAACGGCTCTCACAGTTAGAATAGAGAGAATAGGTACTGTTCAAACAACTAAAAGCGCAAAAAAACAATAACTAATTACACCAGAAACATTAAATTTTACCTCCGAGATAGTATCAGACGTCTACGGGAGCCAATATGAAAATCACATATCTCGGGAACAAATTAGTAATGGTATTCTTCTCACATTGTCACAGTGCGAAAATGTGCGAAATCGGACTGCAACTACGCCTACTTTTCATATAGCACAATTTTAAATTCCACTTGATTCATTCAGTTTCCAGTACACAAAACAAGAAGAAATTAATATAGCGGGAAAAAAACGAAAAATGATTTTTAGTGTGTGCTATCTTATGACCAAAAATTATTCAAATCCAGCAAAAACACTTCAAGCCCCTGTGGCCCGATTACGTGAACCACAGTACCTATAGTTGACTTTTGGTCGAAAATATCGGTTAATGTGTGAGATATATGATAGAAATTCAGGAATAATCCTTGATAATGGTATATCTGTGTATTAAAAATGTGTTGAATCGGGTCAATATTTCCCCTATCCCCCATATGTCTAATATAGAGATTTTCGAACACCCGGCTGACTTTACTCTATCTGATTAGCTTTTTAGTAAGTGACATATTAATAGTATGTGGTATTGGAAAAATAGTTAAAACTTGGTCGATACTACATATAAATGGTTTCGTGTTTCTAATAAACAATATGAATCCATCAATATAAGAGTTATATACTTGTGTAGTATATGTATATATAAAATTGCTTTTATTCCGATCCTCTCGCTGACGTTTTACACCTTAAGGTATTTCCCTGGCTTTGATTCTAGCAAGCTGCAAGAGTATAAAATGTTCGGTTTCACCCGAAATAAGCCCTTTCTTACTTGTTTTCAGTAATATTAATTTTTATAAGATTAATGTTTATTAATTGGAAATGAACCGAATTTTATTTATATATAAAATTAACAAATATATGTTTTAGAAAATTTAAATTTTTATAAATTTAAATGTAATTTAACAAATTTATGTTATTACCATTTATATTTACCAAAGGTTAATGTGATGTGTTTTGTGTTCCTTTTCGCCGAGTTTGTCGTTAATTTATAAAATTTGTTGGCAAATGAGTAAATGTGTGTATTAAGGGGAAGCAATAACAATCGTAATTCATGCACGACTGCATTACCCTTCGTTTTTTGCTGCATCGTTCTTGCGACTTTTTCTTCTGTGCGATCACAGAGGAGTAGATTATGTGCGCAACAAAAACAAATGCACTCTCCACACTTGCGCTACAGAGCGACAGAACCCCTCCAAGGTGTGGAGAAAATCATTTATAGTACTCAATGCTAAGGAGTTCAGTGCCAATTAGAATTTTCTTTTGTGGTCGGTCAGCGGTGAAATCTCGGGTCATTTCGCGATCGGGGAAAATAATAGCAAACGCGTTAGTAAAATAAGTAAATAGCAATATTTAGTGTGGTGTAAATTTGCAAAAGCAGTGCTTAATGAGAATGAAGTGGAAACTAGTTTTGAGAATGATAAAATGTGGGAAAGTTTCTAGTGTAAAGTGTAAATGTTTTAAAGTGAAGTGTCAAAAAGTGCAATAATAAAATAAAAGGTTAATTTCAATAGTCGCAAAGCTAAATCGTTTTCTTTCGTTTATGTAAAATTTGTTGATGCTAAGTGTTAGATTAAATGTTTAAATTAAATTATAAATGTTTATTAGTAAGCAAATTGGTGCCAAAAAATTTTTCATAGCGTTCGTTCCTTTTTTTTTTTTTTTTTTTTTTTTTTTTGGTTTGTTGTCCGTCGTTCGTTGCTCTGCGTTAATTATATTGCCTAGATATATTTTCTTATTCGTAAATTAATATTGTAGGCATACCACATATAATCGGCTAAAGTAAACGAAAAATTTTCAGTTTTAGTGTGTTGAAAAAAATAAGCAAACAACAAACAAACAAAATATTCCTAAGAAAGAATTAATTAGAATTAACATTTCGAGTTGGCGAGCATTGGGTTCTACAATTTTGGTCATTTCTTTAAAAGAAAAGCTTATTTTTTATTAATATATTTTAGTGTAACTTTTATTGTGTTAGAAAAAAAATACACAAATTTTTCTTTTTATTTCTCCTCATTTTTCCATTTAACTGAAAAAATATATTTTTTATTTATCACTAAAGGTTTTAAACTCAGAAGTTAGGAAGAGCTAAGTTCGGGTATAACCAAAGTTTTCGTACTCTTTCAACTTTCAATGTTTGAAGCCATGGGAGTACCTTCAGGTACATAAGACCTGTTAGTTACATGATGTCTAGGGTGAGTTTTGCAAAATGTTTTGCCCAAAAGTGCACCTTGCTATTGCGTTCCTCTGTGCCAAATTACAGTTCTATATCTTAATTTAGTGCTTAGTTATGTCACTTTATAGGTTTTCGGTTAATGGCGTTTTGTGGGCATGGTAGAGGTCCGATTGCGCCCATTTGCGAACACGTACAATAACCAAATTCAGTCAGTTCAAATATTATAAGAACTCCTATCAATAGCGTGATGATGAGGATAACCCCGCTCACTCTCCATATAACGGTACTATTAAAAACTACTAAATTCGCTACAATTCATTAACTAAATATGCCAGAGTTATTAAGTTTTATCTCTTAGATGGTGTGAGAAGTCTTTATGGGAGCCGTCAACTTTTTGGTAAAATCACATATGTCAGAGCTCGACCAACCGATTTTGACTAAATTTAGTATGTACATTCTTCATATATTTGAATCGTGTCAATACTTCCCTGAGCCACCATACCTAATATAAAGATTTTTTAACTTCCGTGTAACTATATACTGCATATTTGAGATATCTCAATGAAAACTACAGAACGTGTGCTGCTGATAATATACTTGACCTAGCCCCCATATAAATATTATCAGTATTTTCGAACATCCCGCTGACTTTGCTCCACATGATTGGTAGTTGTATGTAAGATACCTTAATGAAACCCAGGGAATATTTATTTTTAATATATGGCATGATAATATGTAGTATGTGGTATTGGCAAAGACAAATGAAACGGGGCCGATACAACTTCCAACTCTTATATTAGGTTGTCAAAAAAGTATTGCGGTACTTTCGCTAGTTGGCGCTGAAAGCGCGTAGTTCCAGATTTATTCGTCGCATCGGGTCATGCTATACCTTTTTGGAAAGCTCATTTCACGCGCTAACACGTTTGATTGATTGTCGTTTCTTTTAAGTTAAGCAAAATAAAGAGAAAATACGGCATATTTTACAGTACTACTACGATAAAGGCAAAAATGCATTTCAAGCCGCCAACAAAATTTGTACAGTTCATGGACCCGATACGGTTTCCATTTCCACCGCACAACGATGGTTTCAACGTTTTCGTTCTGGTGTAGAGGTGGTCGAAGATGCGCCACGCTCCGGAGGCCTGCCGTCGAAAATTGCGATAAAATCGCTGAATTGGTCGAAAGAGACCGGCATAGTAGTCATCAAACCGTTATAAATCATTTGAAGAAGCTTGGAGTCACTAAGAAGCTCGATGTATGGGTGCCACACAAATTGATTCAATAAAAACACCGCAAGACTTTTTTGACAACCCATTATTAATTTATTAATACTACTCGTTTTTCTAACAAACCTTTTGTTGAATATGTCGGCCAGTGAAAGAGTTATATTTGGATTCCTATCCTCTGCTTAACATTTTCCAACAAATTGCAAGAGTATAGAATAATCGGTTGCAAACGAACTTATCCCTTTCTTACTTGTTATTTATGTTTTTGTTTTTTATTATCAATTTTTCTCTTAATTTGCTTTTATTTCTAATAATGAGTTCGTCTACAAATCAGAAGCCATGGAGTTTTCTGTTAATCGTTTTACCGGAAATGGAAACCGTTTAAATCAGTTATATATGTAAAAGTCTTGCATATAAAGTAATTAATTTTGATAATGATTAATACTCGTACTAAGGCAGAAATAGAGAACTTTTATATGGGAGACATTTTTGCGACGTATCTATAATAGTTAGACATATGGTGCCGTGACATTTTTTGCAGATAATTGCATGTTCTGCGAAGTCGTAGTACAATGTTTTGTGCTATAATCAATAGTATTCGCACCGCACGCTATGTAAGAAATTTTTAGATATCTTATTTACATTTTGGATGTCGTTATTGGCGTTTTAAGGGGTTATGTACACTTAGAAGGCCGAAAGACGCGAATTTTTCACAACTTTTAAATTTATTGACCTAAAAATTTGTGCATATACATATATGGTGTCTCTTAACTGTAAAAATATTTATTTGTAAAGGAACGACAGCTGATGTTTTGCAGTGACCAGTATATTTCTGAACTGGATCCTCTGAAATTAAAAACCAAACAGAACAGTTAAAGTAAAGTCAAAACTAGTAAAACAAATCAAAAGAATAAGCAAAATGAAATTTTTTGACAAAATGACGAATTCTCAAAAAAAACAATTTTTTTTATCAAAACTTTTGGCCTTTAATTGTTTATAAAAATATATATTTATCAGTGAGAAAAAATTTTCGATTACTTACTAAAAAAATATTTAAGCACCTCGCGTTAAAGTTTGAGACTAATCGACTTAGCCGTTTTTGAGTAATGTTGGTCACCCATTTTGAAAAAAAAACGCATTTAAAATTTGAATTTGTACAATGGCAATCTAAAACCTTTTCAAATTTGCGTGTATGTCCGAAAATATGTGTGTATTTTTAAATATGTGTACATTAAAAAACAGACTTTTTGAAAATTCTAACTATTTATGTATAACACCTCAAACACACTTTTTTTTTACGGTGCTACGGGTCTACAAACTCCACTTTCAACAAGCTGCATGACTTAAGGGGGTAGTAATTTGGGGGGTAGGAATTTGTTTTTTTATTTTATATTAATGTACAATATCTTAAGATTATTTTGTGAAAATTTGAGAGCAATTAAAGCAAAATTGACGGATATGTACACTTGTAAGTCTCCGCCCTCCGATTTGATTGTGAGCGGCCGCGACCGTAACGACCAGCTACCTGAAATTTTAAACGTGTTTTTCTCACACTTCACTTTTTCGAAGCCGGTGAACTCTGTAGCTCAAAATCTACCCAACCGATCCTTTTGAAATTTCGCATGTCTTTCTTTACATAAATTGTGAGGTAATGCTGTCGAGTTTTTTTAATTTTAACTTAATTTTAAACAACAAAATTTCTGACTTTTTTGATGAAAAATCAGTATTTTGAGTTCCGGGCGTTGTAAAAAATTGAAAAATCATTAAAAAAAACAACTCGACAGCGTTACCTGAGGAAATTTATCACTAATCAAATCAATTTGAGATTTTAATTTCAGATGATTCAGTCATGAGTTATGCGGTTCACCGCGAATCAATTTTTTTTTTGGAACATCTGCGAAGATTCTCTGTCACCGGCTCATTTTTTAATATTTTTCTATGAAACTTTCAGAGAATATTCTTTAGATATCATATAATTATGCTATAATTATACAAATAAATAAATATTGATTGCATCTAAAAAAAAAAAATTATTGAAAATATGTTTTTTTTTCGCTCGAATTAACCTTACTACCCCATTAAATTATTGATTTTAATTTTTTGGTTTTTGTAGCGATTTAAGACATTTCCAAAACAGTAGTTTATAATTTCTCCGCGTTATTTTAAAAGTGTAAAAATTTCAGATAAGTGGCAATCCTTTTCTAACATATGTTGATAATTTCTAGTCCTTTAAGTTTGATGTGAAAGTATTTCACTTATTGTTATTAACTAAAAAATACATAAATGTGGCAACCTAATGAAAAACATTTTTAGCATTCAATCTCTTTATTTTTATACCCAGTATTATAGTATTTTGTTTCTATAATAAATATACATAGCATTGGTGGAATCCCTCTTCACATGGTAATATATACTATATAACACTTTTTGTCTTTTGTGTACTAGTCTTTCTATGGCTTACTAAATGTTTTATATAATATTAAGCCCAATCTCAGTTGTTTTTAACCTTCCGATCAGCTTGAAATCCACGAAAAAAAAATAATTGCATTAATTTTCGAAAAGTTTGGAAAGTTTTAAGCTCATAATTGAACGCTAGTAAGAACTGGGTGAAAAATTCACTGACGACGATGGAAATTGTTCTACTTAAAATTATCTTAAATACCAAAACCAAAAAAGTGTACTATTATTATAGATAAATACAGGTGATGATCGACGATTCGGATTAGTAAAAATTTTGAATTTTGTCAAAATGGCGGCTGCTCTTTTGTAAAGAAATTTACACTTTAGAGTGGTTTAAAAAATCGAAAATCTAATTCCTTCGATCATAACTTGACAAACATACATATCTATGAAGGTGGTGTGACGCATATAAATATGACCCCTGAATGAAATATTTTTTTTCAATAAATAAGTCTTCCATTCGCAAAAAAATTAGTACAAATATGTACATATGTTACCCTCATTTTTATACAATGATTATTTTTTGTCAGGTAATGCAAAGCTTTGAGTATATTTCTGAGAAGTAAAATCAATCATCCATTCCCCATTTCCAAAATGAATTCACACATTCATTTAAAAAATATTGGGAGAATCTAACCGCAAAGTTATGAATACTATAATAATTGATGAGTATATCTACTACAACTTCTACTGATAAATTATACACACACTTCTCACTTAAGGTTATGCATGCTGTGCTCGCCCACAACGCCATCACCATTAGTCACATGTCGCTTAGCTCATTATGTACATAATGCGCCAGTGAAGCCTGCTTTGAGTGTAACTATTAGATAATAAGGCATTGAATTGATGACTTTGTGCAGTATTAAGCATTACCACAAGCAATAAATAATGCCACACCAATCAAAGGCCAACAAATGCCACGGCGTATACGTAACCAAAAATCAAATGGCAAATATTATCTAATGTGTTGATTGAGATTGCCACAATGGCGGTTATTATTGGTGTCATAACTAATGCGATCAGCTATAAGTGTGTTCTGACTGCTGATGAATAATATGTTGTTAGCGTTGTTATTGCTGCTGTCAGCGGTGCTCTTACATAAGCGCTCTTGTAGCATGCTCAAGCTTGACGCGCAAAAATGTTAGTGTCAAATCATTAATAATACAAAAGAAAACTGCTAAATAGCTAGTGCTGCGTATGTATATGTGTTTGTATGGGTGTGTTGTTGTCTTTGCGATATAATTTAGCATTATGTGCTAATTAGCCGTGGACAAATTCGCATACAAATACATTAATGCCTACATAACCACATGCACACACAAATATACATATATACACATATCTACATATATTTTTAAAAAATTCCGAGGAAGCCATAGAGCAGCGCCGGTGACTCATCATCTTTGCTGGAATTAAGTGTGGCAAATAATTTGAGGTTATCAATTTAAAGCCCAGGGCAATTACCGTTAATGAGCAGTGTTTAACGCCGCCACGGCGCCAGCTGAGCATAAGTGCCGCCATGGATAAGCACACGCAAAGCATTTAATAAGCAAAAAAGTGCAGAAATATGCAGAGTCTTTTGTTTGCAGACTTCTTCTCGCGCTAACGTACTCAATCTCCGGTCGGAAGTCTCAATTTTTGTGCGTTTTTGTGGACTCAGAAATCGAATTTATCATTTTTTTCATAACTGATATACAGTCTTATTTATTATATTAGAGTGTTGTTGCTTTTACTTTATTTATTTCTGTTTTTAATATTTATTTGTCTCTTTTAAAAATTTTTTTTTTTTTTTTTTTTTGATTTTTCGAACATTCTTCTAACTTTTTCATATTTCTTTTAATTTTATTTTTTTTATTTTTTTCATTTTTCCATTGCTTCGCCACCACCCAGCGCTTGAAATATGTTGACTTAAATTGATGGAGCACACATAACTGTAATACAAAATATGCTCGAGCGCCGTTATAATGTTCACTGTGCTCACTTACAGTGACGGCGGTGCAGGTAAATGGCGTATAGCGGGAAATTTTAATCAAGCCAAAGACAGCGCATGACAATATCAACGGAAATTGTGACACCTGCGTCGCGACGAGTTCATAAACGCGTTCAATAAATTGCAACGGTACTGTGATGAAAGCGAGTAGAAAGGGAGGAGCGTGTGTAGCGTGTGGAGATAGCCCCACGCGCCGGGAAATGCGAAAGCAACTCAGCCCTGCCAGGTAAGCTCTATCACCGCTTCATTCTTTACTTTACTTGTCGCCGCGTCTATGAAGTTGTCTTTGGTGAATGGCATAATCCGCAGATTACTGTAATGAAGGCGGTAACAACCGCAAGCTGCTGTGCAGCCGCTGCGTGCGTCTGTGTGTGTGACAGTTTTCCAATAACTTTGTGTTTATAAACAAAGTGCCAGTATCTGTTTCCAATCTTGAATTTAGTGTAGATTTTTTGGTTACATAAAGGCGGTGTGTAGATGGGTATATGATGTGTTTACTTTCTGTAGACTGTAATAAACAGCGTCTTTGTTAGTTTACTTCGCGCTTAAGAGTGCGTTGCAACAACTCCCTAGCCTGCCTTAGAACTAATTGCAGTAAATGTGGGTAAAACAGGGTGTCCCAAAATTAACGCAAAATTTAATAGATATTCACAGTTGACGAAGATAAATCCTTTTTGGCCATATTTGGCATGAAATTTCCGAAATTTATAATTTTTGAAATCAAGACAGGTTGTTCTATCATGCAAAGATTCTTTTTGACTACGCTTACATTTTTACATTGACTTTTGGATACCCTTTAAGACATATTTGCATTATTTTATCGAGATTCTCTATTTTTTTTTTTTTATGAAAAAACACAGAAACTTCAACCTTGATGGAGAATGTTTATTATCATTCCAAAGAACATTCTTTGGCACTTATTTTCTTAAGATTATCTCTTTCAAGTGTTGGCCGTGGGTTCAATTTTCGATAACTCGTTCGAGCATTTCGACTGGTAACTGACGAATAACAAGCGTGATGTTTCGCTCCAAGGCCTGAATCGAAGAGGAACTGTCCGCATAGACTTTAGACTATGAGAAATCCCTGTGCAAAGTTGATGTCGTGCGAACTCACTTTTTAACAAAAACAAAGATGGAGATGTTCAAGCGTGACAAACCCGAGTTTTTCCGTCGATATGTGACAAAGGATGGAACATGGCTCCTTCATTTCACTCCGAAGTCCAATCAACAGTCAGCCGAGTCGACTGCACACGATAAACCTCCAATAAATCGTGAAAAAACCGAACAGTTGGTATAATAGCTTAGTGAGATAATCTACTTTGCAGCTTAAAACTCGTGATTAAGTGTCCGTAATACATGGTTTAATAGAGAAACAGCAAAATGCCTTCTCAATTCAATAAACCTATTGTCTCATAGAAGTTCGATTTGTGAGGATAAAGAACTAAACTCTCCAACTCTAAAAGAAGATAATTTAGGAGAAATAATATCATACCGAGCTCTAGGAACGAGTATAGGGTTTCGTGCTTTCCACTTTTATTCAACTCATAGGATGTTAGCTCTGTCGAAGCAGTGATAAAAATATCTGTATATACGACATATATAGTACATATTTACAAGTCATAATGTAGATATGTAAGCACTCATAAATTGAACCACATGAAGTCATAAAGTTTTTGCCGATATCATCATCATTATCTGCAGCAGCGCAGCGGTGAATGCAGTAATGTGTACAGCAAATGGATTGGTGAAGCAAGACGCAGCTGTATTCAAGCAGCAATGTCAATAAATGCATATAGCCATAAATCGATCGAAAGTGAGGGAATACTTACAAATGAAAACAAAATGACGAGTGTGGTTTGATAAGTCTGACAATCAATTTTATAAAATTTTAGTTATTTCATTTGGCTTAACAGCTATTGAGAACAAAAAGCTTTATAAACTTTGATGAAAACTAAAAAAAATTAATGTTAGGAAGTTGACAAACTGCCTATTTACCTTTTTTTAACGTATGAGAAACTCGCCAAATTTATTAAAAAGGTTGTGAAATTATCTTAAATGTTTGGCGAAATATGGTAAACTAGCAGCCCGTCCCGGCATCGCACGGGGTAGACAATTATTTATTTTTGGAAATTTGGATATAAAACATTTTTTTTGCACAATTATTTTTATTTGTATTAAAAAAAATCCCACAGTTATATTTGTATGTAAGTCTATTTATGGTCAATTTCCTTGATGGTTTAAGTGGCGGGCACTTTTGAAAAATTAAAATATAAAAATAATAATAATCAAAAAATTAAAATAACAGTAATAAATAATGAATTCAGTCGTTTTACATATATATTTGCCACTGCACGTGCTCAATTCTGCTAAATAGCAGCGATAACGTCGAATTCCTTACTTTGATTCTATCGGCTCTGTTAGCCGCCAAATCGAACATCATACAGAATTCAATTTGCACCTTCTCTATACTTTACATTCTCTGGCCCGGCGCGCTTTTCAGAATGCATCGCAAACAACGACCACGGCGCTATGGCGGTTTTGTTTACTTTTTGAATTTTTTAATTCGTAATATCTTTTGAATGGGAAGTCCAATTTAAAAACTATTTTATAGGTAATTAAATGGTCTTGACCACAAAATAATTTATTTGGATAAGGATTAATATAAACACATAAACAGCATGGTTTGAATTTGGTTAGCATTTTCATTAATGTTTAAAATGAAAAAAGTTGTTGTAATGACATAACTACAATAGTTGGACATATGCTACCGCGGATTTATTTGTAGACATTATGATGTTCTTCAATATTGTTGTACATTATTTTGTTCTATCGCTAATAGTTTCGGCAGCGCTTTCGACGAAAGACATTTTAAGACTTATTTTTCTACTCCTTCAGTTACATTGTTCAAATTTTACCAAGGACCCTTAATTTTTTCAAAATGAAATGTAGCCTATGTCAAATTGGAAGAATGTAGCATTCTACTGGTGAATTGTTTAAATCGGCCCAGTACTTTTTGAGCCTATTTATTACAAACATACAAACATACAAAAATAGGTACAAATCTTTCCTCTTTATAATATTGGTATAGATATGTATATAAAAAATCGTATTATATTTAGTACATTAACGTTAGAAGTGAAAACTCTCGAATACTTTCTATAACGCTTTATGTAGTCCCTTTTAGAGCATACAACTTAACTTTACTTCGGTTGATATTTTACAATATGACATTATCGATAACAACTCAACCTGTTCAAAAGTTGCAAATTAAGTTGTCTTCATCCTAAACAAATTTTGTGCGAATTTTCTATAACAAACCGTCGTCAGTTAGGAACCAATAAATTACATATAACTTTTCTGTGGGAGGTACTGCGATTCTTCGAACATGTTTGTGGAAACTAAATTAATAATTCGTTCCGCTTGAAAAAAAATAATTATTTTTCTTATTTTAAACATAAGTAACTTTAAAGGTACACAAACTTCTTCTACCTTGGAACCAGTATCAACAGCGCCAACAATGTCAGTCTGGAAATCCAACGCAGAATGTCTCTTACCAACAGAAGCTACTTCGGACTAAGCAGACAATTGAGAAGTTAAGTCCTCTCTCGACGAACAAAAACCAAACTCTATAAGTCACTCATCATTCCCGTCCTGCTAAATGGTGCAGAGGCATGGCCTATGACAACATCTGATGAGTCGACGTTGCGAGTTTTCGAGAAAAAAACTCTGCGAAAGATTTATGGTCCTTTGCGCGTTGACCACGGCGATTATCGCATTCGATGGAACGATGAGCTGTATGAGATATATGACGACATTGACATGTTCAGCGAATTAAAAGACAGGGGCTACGCTGGCTAGGTAATGTTGTCCGAATGGACGAAAACACTCCAGCTCTGAAAGTATTCGACGCAGTACCTGCCGGGGGAAGCAGAAGAAGACCTCCACTCCGTTGGAAAGACCAGGTGGAGAAGACCTTGGCTTCGCTTGGAATCTCCGACTGGTAACTGGCGAATGACACAAATTTTTAGGCATAGTCGGTTATTTTGTCTCGGTAACAGTTGCCATTGAAGACTACGTTCTCACCGGCATCATTTTTGAAGAAGTATAGACCAATGATTCCACAGGCCAATAAACCACACCAAACCTGCGTTTTTCTGGATGAAATCTTTTCTCTCTTTTTCTTGATTCTTTTCAAGTTTTTCTTCATACCAAATGTAGCAATTTTGATTGAGCCTGAACAAAATTTGGTTCGAAAACGTCAGATCTCCTTAGAACTCTTCAAGAGCCCATAAAGCGAAGTGATGTCGCGTGGGAAGGTCGAGCGGCTTCAGCTCTTGCACACTTTAAGATCTCGACGTAAAAACGCGCCAACTCGTTCCATACGTCAGTCCGAGTTGCTGCAAACCACTGAATATACTCTCAGTTACGACTGCTTTATTTTCTTCACTGCGTGAAGAGAAGAAGGATATGAAATGATTCCTAAACCCAAAAATTTATGTTGATTTCTGGTTCCACTTCTAAAAGTACTTATAGCTATATGTGTTGTATTTATTTTGGGATTAAAAAATAAAATACATATATTAAGCCGTTTACTATACGTCTTCCTAACTTTGAAACTACAGTTTTATTTGAGATTTTTGGTCAATTAATAATAAGGAAAGTATCAAAAACTTCACTGGCTTATCAAGCTACTCGCGTAGAAATAGAAATGTCAACTATCTCACAAAAGGTATGAAAAAAGTACTTAAGAGCATAGGAAAAGCACAAAATGTCACATTAGGAGCAATCTTTGTTCTTGCTCAGCAAAGCAATATATTTTGATGACAAACCAAGTCGCGCGCTCCACTTCAGTTTTGAACTGCTACAAGCTTCACCCTTACTACATGCCACACCGCTGCATATTTATTACGCCTCATAAATTATTTATCTTCCTTTTCTCTATTCTCATCAACGCGATTTCTGACGGCGCAAATGGCAGATGTAGTTGCTGGCAGTCAGCTTATCCCGCTATCCATCTCCACATGTAGTTCTTACATGAGAGCTCCCCGCCGGTTTCACTATATCACAACGCTTAGCGGCATACTCAAGCACATGCTTCCCGGCTCGTAGCTGCTTTTTTCGTGTTCGTTGATAGCTCAATTGGAGCGCCGAACTGCGAATTAATTCAACGCACAGCGCTCGTTCATTCAACTTATGGTGAATGCAGTAAAAAAGTGCGGAAATAATTTCCTTATTTGCGCCCATTAAAGTGGCATTTGAAATGTGTTTGTAGGCGCGCAATTTCATTTCTCTTATTGATTGATCGATTTATTTATGCGTTTGCGTATTTATGGCATAGAGTAAGTGCTTGATGGCATTCGTTGAAAGCATTTAAGGTCATTTTTACGAGCTAGGTCGTTCTAATAACACACATACAGTTGTGTACTCATACATACCCATATACATATGTACATACATACGTACATAGACCACATATGTAAATCGCTGCGAATAAGTAGGAAAGCGCCCACGCGTCTCCGTTTTCCATTAGGGGCAGCCTTGCGTCATTTGTTCCCCTAAATCAGCATAATTTTCTCCCGAATTTTTTCATATGCAAATGTTCGAACCTTCAGCGTCCTGTAAGCGTTGTTCATTTTATTGCAATGGCAATTTATGCCCGCGCATTACTCGCCCATACCTACATACAGACGCACACGCCTTCCGCGCATCTCATTAGAATGGCTCAAGTAAAGCGTAATGGGCGCAAATTAGGATCGCAAAATGTGTCGCCCGAAAACATCGGCGAAATTATGAGCTTTATCGTGTTGTATCTGGAAAGTTGACGGTGATGGCTGGGTGCGGTTGCGCATTTATGTCCGAATGCTATGACCTTTTTGTTGAAGTTAGTTATTGGCGTGTATGAACAAATTTGCTCAGTTACACTGGTGTTAAAAATAACACGATATGGCTCACTCTTTCATGCAACGTGTTCCAGCTTCCATACTCTTAACATCTAACTCGAAGTTCTTGATATACGGCACCCTTTAAGGGGCACGCTAGTATGAATTTATAAATAATTGCTTTCTTTTACATATTTCGGTTACTCGAAAATTATATTTAGAGTTCTAATTGAATGTGGCACTTATAAAGGGTGATACAATTGAAGGTTATATCTATATTATTAACATGCCAAGAACTAATAAAAATCTCCATAGATTTCATTAAAGCACCTCACATACCGTCACCAACATAAATGTAGTAAGGTCAGCCCGATGACATATTGGTTATATAGGAGTTTTCTCCCAATTTTATCCAATTTAGGTACAAAGATGCACTGTTAAGAGCTTGGTTTGTCATCAAAATATATTGTATGTAAAAAAGAGCTGTTTTGTGATATTGCCATTTTGCGAAGTTTGCAATAAAAGCGAAAAGTTTACGCATTAAATAAATACTAATATAATTTTTTTCTTAAGAATATTACTCTCCCCTTATGGTTGTATAACAATTAATACAGTAGTAGTTTTTATACCTTAAACAGTCTGTCCGCTCGTATATAAACGAACTTTCTTCTTAGTTTTTAAACTATCGAACTGAAATTTTACACTCGTCCTTTTTTTTATCTACAAGTAGCACCTGCTAATCTGTCTGAATAGACCACTATACTTCACTCTTCACTCTGAGTCCCTTTAGGATATAGCTGTCATATAAACTGCCCGATTGAAGTTCTTTAAATAAACCCTTTGTATACTATATGCGAAGGGTGGTATAGCTTCCTTGCAATCGCAGTTATCGTTCTTTCTTGCTTTCGTTTTTATAATTCCGAAAAATCGCATTTTTTACGCTGAAAACGTTTACAAATCGTTGAACTTTATTACGAAAATTCGCGTTCTGCAAAAAATGTGTTTCGCGTGCTTCGCTCAACTTATGGTCAACATAATCGGCCTACAGCGATACAGCATTCATTATTGGATATATTCGACTACGTCCAGCACGCAGTGAAGAAAATATAGCAGCCGTAACTGAGTGTGTACACGAAGACCGTGGAGAGTCGATTCGGTGCCGTTCGCAGCAACTCAGACTGTATGGTTCTTGGGGCCAGTGGAATCATCTATCCACATTTCTTCGAAAATGATGCCGATGATAACGTTATCTTCAATGGCGTCTGTTATTACGCCATTATAAACGACTATTTGATGCTTGAAATTGAAGCTCGTGATCCCGGCGATATTTGGTTTCAACAAGACGACACCACTTCTCACATATCGCATCAATCAATGGATTTTTAGAGAATCGGTGAACAGATAATTTTACGTTTTGGGCCAGTCGATTGGCCACCAAGATCGTGTGATCGTTACCGTTAGATGTTTTTCAGTGGGGATAAGTAAAGTAGAAAGTCTATGCGAATCCCGCTTCAGGCTTTGAGCAATACATCATGTTATTCGTCATCGAAAATTGGATTCAACAGATAGATCATCCAAGACGTAGCCGCGACCAACGTTTGAAAGAGAAAAATAAATGCAAAAGAATATTCTTTCGAAATATAATAAACATTCACCAATAAACGTGATGTTTCCGTGTTTTTTCTTTAAAAAAAGTAGGGAAATGGATCCCCCATTAGTGTACTGGAAGTATTATAGAAAGAAAGGGGGAGAGTTATTCAAATTCAGATAGCCCGAGCCTCCAGGACACTAAAATGGCTATAACTTTAGAAATAATTTATATTTTAGATAAATATTAATATTATCTGAACTAAAAAATTCAAAAAAAAAATTAACTTTTTCCCTTCAAAAAATGTTTAAAAATTCCATCGCTTATCGACAAAGGACCTTAAGCATGCTACAAGCTTTTTGAGGTGGCTAATCCCAATTTCAGCAATTCGCCTGGTCTGTAGAGGATATGACTAGCTAACTAGGTGACACAAATTCTTGCCTCCTCATGGTACCATTCCTTAACTTGCCACATTTATGTTGCAAGCCATTATCAATTCGAGAAATAGAAGTAGTTTTATATCAATTGGAAAAATGTTTTTTATTTCGGTTGAAGTAATATTATTGTAGAAGCAGAATGTTGACATACTGGGTTAGTATCGTAGATTTTGTTTCTCAAGAATCGCATTCATTATTTTACATGTAAGTAGTGTATATGTAAACTTGCGTGCATAAAAACTACGCAGGTGACTCCATTGGGTCATCTTGCTGATGAAGCTTTTAAATTATCCTTTTCGTAGAAGATTCGCATTCCCAGTAAAAATAATAATAATAATAGTAATAGAGTCTATTGATAAATTTTCTAACCATTGGTATCTAATAATGCGGTTCCATTTTTCTACGAATTGTAACTTCATCATTCGTTTGCCATTGGAAAGAGGTTTTCTCACTTCAATTCCATTGATATTCGGCTTTGCTGACACAATTTACCAGGAAGTGAGGTTAATATTCTAAATAATGGCAAGATTTATAGAAGCAATCCAAGTGCGAGCTTTTTCGTTATGTACCGTTACATGAAAATCGTACCATTGCGGTAGTTTGTTGTAAAAAAGTGAATTAAATGAAGCCAAAAAGAACATAAATAAAAATAAAACATTGCGGTTATATTTTTTGTATCGCTACATTTTTATTTCTTTGAACGATTAAAAAATTAATTATCTCGTGCATATTGTGCATATAACGTTGTATATATGTATATGTATTTGTTTGGAACAAGTAAACGCCGCTTGTTGTTCATAAATTGATTTAACAAATTATTTAACTACAAATATAATAAATAAGTCAACTTGTCCTGTCAATATGTACACATTATATATGTATGTATGTGTTCATAAAAAACACGTATGAACAACAGAAAAAACAAAAGTTTGCATTAATGTTTTTAAAACATAACAATTATTTAATTAAAAATGTCAACTTGAACGAAATCAAACAAGGCGCACTTGAACTGTTTGTGTTTATTTGTTTACATGATTGATATTTAATTTCTTTTTGCGTTTGGTTTGTATTTCTTTTATTAGCATAAACGAAGTGGCCAACATAAAAAGTGCGGTTAAATGCCTGAAAACCGCAAACAATTCTGAGAGGTGTAAATTGATGAGGGATAAATGATTTAAATGCGAATACGAATGCTTCACACCAACTCTGTAGGAAAAATTTACTATTTATGAATTAGTGAGAATAATTAGCGCAACTAGTTAACGGTCACAAAAATAATTAATTACGAAAAACCAATTCTAATTTTGGTTTCAAACAATAATAAATGCATAAAAAATATATTAAACTAAGAAAAAACAGTAACTTCGCCTGCGGTTTCCCCGAAGGTTTGAATTTGCTGAATAGCCAGCTAAATCAGGCGAACTTGTTGATTGCGGAACAACATTGGTTGAAAATTTGACGAAAAACTCACGAAGAATCAATGCAGTATGCGGTGGTGCATTATTGTGGTGCAAAAACCAAGAGTTGTAGGCCTATAATTCCAGCCCCGTTTTACGTATAGTATTTCTTGTTGACATCTCCATAATCGAAGAAAACTGCCAACACAACCTCGATATTTGCCGCGATATTCGGCCGATTGTGCGTCTGTTTCTGGGTAGTAAGCATAGATTGAAGACTCATCGTCTGTAATAAAACATTCTGAATGTTTCGGCTCCACAAATTTGATTTCGCACACAAAAATTAATGGAACATCTTGGATGAATAATTCCACTCATTGCAAAAATCTGACTATTTTTTACTTTACAAATACTTTTTAGATATATATATAGTGACATATTCACTCTCACATCCATCTACTAATATCCAATTACTGCAGCATCAATATTTTGGTGACATTCATTCTCACACCCATCCATTAAAGTCAAGTAAACAAATAAAAGTCAAGTAAACAAATAACAAGAGCTGCGCATCATTTTTGCTGTGCAGAGATTTTAATGTAAACAATAGCCAATAGCCAAAGCCAAGATTTTCATTCTGTTTGTAAATTAGTCTTAAGCTGAAATCCGATTAAACCACACGAGCCTTTCTTTTGTTACGTGCGGTTTTTAATAAATAATAAATAATGAAACATTTTTGAACACTTGTATTTTATTTATTAAAAAAAAACGGATCTTAGCGTTGTCCTTAGTCTTTCGACGGGACATTTATTGGACTCGAATATTTTAGTGGCGCAGTCGGTAGGATACTACAAGTATCCGAAAAAAAAGAACCGCGAGTGGAAAATAAGTTAAATTTTATAATCCGCAATTCGCAAAAATACGCGCTTCAACTGGGAAAATAATTCCAATACGGTTATCCCAAACAAGTGGAAGCAAAACAAAAATTCAAAAACACAAAAACCTGTAAGTCCAAAGGCAACGTAAAAACATCGAATTAAGTGACAATCAAACAAAAAAAAAATGGCACAACCAGAGAATACATTAAACGAGAGCAACCTTGCTGAGGCCCGTGGACAACTTAAGGATGTCCCTCCATTTAGGGGAGAGCCAGAAACACTTTTTACCTTCATCAGCAGAGTGGATTACATACTGTCCCTCTACCATACCAATGATGTGCGACAACAACGCATCCTGCTTGGAGCCATTGAGCGGAACATAGAGGGTCATGTGACTAGAACATTGGGTCTGCCAACCATAGAAGACTGGCCGACCTTGAAGTCCAGAATGATCAGCGAGTATAAACCACAGGCGCCGAACTACAAGCTGCTGGAGAACTTCCGCGAGACGCCCTACAGGGGAAATCTGCGTGCATTCTGCGAGGAGGCCGAGCGACGACGCCAAATACTCATCTCCAAATTACATCTCGAAGGTAATCAATCAAACCTTATTATTTATTTGCAAGCGGTCAGAGATTCCATAAAAACACTAATTCGAAAATTACCAATTCAATTATTTACTATTTTGGCCCATCACGACATTCCAGACTTGAGAAGTCTAATTAACATTGCACAAAATGAGGGCATTTATGAAGAACATATTAATTTTGAAACAAATAAAAACATTGAAATTAAAAATAAAACTCCAAATTTTTACCAAAATCCGAAAGCATTTAAAAATTACCCAATCAATCAATCCCAATACCAACCGAGATACCCCCAATATCCTCAACCATTACAACCCAGCTTCAACCCATACATGCATGCACCCAGACCCATTTATACACAACAATTATCTAACAACCAACCCATGGGACCCGGACAAACTTATCCCGGACCCAACAGGTACATGAATCCTCAACCAATTTTAAACAGAACTCCATTTCCCAAATCTAATTTTAACCTAACCCCTCAAACACAACAACCACGCATGCCATCTAACCCAAACTTCCCACTACAACAAACAACCAAACGACCAAGACCATCCGACAGCCAACAAACCAAAATGTCCATTGACGAACTTAGATTACAAGAAGCACAAGAATACGAACAAGATTATCAACAACCATACGAACAAGAATACTACGACTACACTCAGTACCAAGACCAGACTTATGAAGAACAGTGTCAGGCACCACTCAATCAAGACCAAGCCGAAATCAATTTTGACGAAAATTTTCAGTCACCAGCCCCGGAAGATACCAATACTTAATAATTACCCACAAGGGCCACGCTCACAAATGTTTGATTGACACAGGATCCACAATCAACATGATGCGAAAGAATTTTTTTCTCTACCAATACACAATACTGAATGTGAAGTTTTTACATCAAATGGCCCGATGACATTAAAAGATTCAATAACTCTGCCAAGCAACAACATAATTAGGACACCTGAACAATTTTACTTACACGACTTTTCTGGCGACTACGATATGCTAATTGGCAGAAAACTGCTCAATAAAGCACAAGGTATAATAAATTACAAAACTCATACTATTACACTTTTCGATAAAACCTACCCATTGATAGACACAGATTCAAACAAAGGTCAATTTTTCTACACACAAGATTCATATGAGAAACCAATCTCCAAATCAGATAAAAAAATAGACTTTTCACTATTCCGTCTGGATCACCTTAATCCGGAGGAAACCTCTAAATTAAAACATTTATTGAACAAATTTAAAGATTTGCAATATTCTGAAGGAGAACGTTTGACATTCACAAACACAATCAAGCATGTATTAAACACAACACACAATTCTCCCATTTATTCAAAACAATACCCACTTGCTCAAACACACGAAAATGAGGTAGAGAACCAGGTGCAGGAGATGCTTGAGCAGGGATTAATCAGAGAAAGTAATTCACCCTACAATAGTCCCACTTGGGTTGTACCAAAGAAACCCGACGCTTCGGGAAAAGCAAAATACAGAGTAGTCATTGATTACAGGAAGCTGAATGAAATAACCATTCCCGATAGATTTCCTATTCCCAACATGGACGAAATACTTGGAAAACTGGGAAAATGCCAGTACTTCACAACAATTGATTTAGCTAGGGGTTTTCATCAGATAGAAATGGATTCAGAATCCATACAGAAAACTGCATTTTCAACCAAACGTGGTCATTATGAATATGTTCGCATGCCATTTGGCCTAAGAAATGCACCCGCCACATTCCAGAGGTGCATGAATAACATACTCCGACCATTAATTAACAAACACTGTTTGGTTTATTTGGATGACATCATTATTTTTTCCACATCTCTCGACGAACACTTAAACTCATTGCAATTGGTTTTTGAAAAATTGTCCGAAGCAAATCTAAAGTTGCAACTAGATAAATGCGAATTCCTGAAAAAGGAAGCAACCTTTCTAGGACACATCGTAACACCCGATGGAATAAAACCAAACCCTCTTAAAGTAGAAGCCATAGCATCATACCCAATCCCAACAAAAGTAAAAGAAATCAGAGCATTCCTCGGAATGACCGGTTATTACCGAAAGTTTATCCCAAGCTACGCTGACATAGCAAAGCCCATGACCCGCTACTTAAAAAAAGGAGCAAAAATAGACATAAACAACCACGAATATGTGGAAGCATTCGAGAAACTTAAAACCCTAATAACAAGCGAACCAATTCTACAACTTCCCGATTTTGAAAAGAAATTTGTATTGACTACAGACGCTAGTAACCTGGCTCTTGGAGCCGTCCTTTCTCAAAACAATCACCCCATATCTTTCATAAGCAGAACATTGAATGACCATGAATTAAATTACAGCACCATCGAAAAAGAATTACTTGCCATAGTTTGGGCCACAAAAACATTCCGTCACTACTTGTTGGGAAGACATTTCCAAATAGCTAGTGATCATCAGCCTCTCAGATGGTTACATAATTTAAAGGAGCCAAATGCCAAACTGCAGAGATGGAGAATTAGATTGGCTGAGTTTGACTTTGATATTGAGTACATAAAAGGGAAACAGAATTCAATTGCTGACGCACTGTCCAGAATCAAGGTTGAGGAGAATCATTTCAGTGAAGCCACCCAACATAGTGCAGTAGAAGACAGTAATGATCTTATCCAGTTAACAGAAAAACCAATAAATGTATTCAAAAAACAGATAATATTCATTAAATCAGATCAGAATAGTGTAAAGCAGACAACCGTTTTCGGAAATTCAATAACCACAATTCACTATAACAACATGACTGTTGAGAACGCCAAGCAATTCTTACTTGACCACTTCATTTCCAAAAGCATTGCCATGTACATCGTGAGCGATGCCGATTTCGAGATCATCCAGACAGCCTATAGGGAAATTATTAACCCCTCTTATACTAAAGTGACTCGTAGCCTCATTCTATTGAACAACGTGAGCTCATATGCTGAGTTTAAAGAAATCATACTTCAAGCCCATGAAAAACTGTTGCATCCAGGTATCCAAAAAATGACTAAATTATTCAAAGAAAATCATTATTTCCCAAATAGCCAACTACTGATTCAAAACATCATAAATGAGTGCCGTGTGTGTAACCTAGCCAAGACAGAACACAGAAACACAAAAATGCCTTTTAAAGTCACACCTAGCCCTGGGCATTGCCGCGATAAATTTGTAATAGACATCTATTCATCCGAGGGTAAGCATTACCTTAGTTGCATTGACATTTACTCAAAGTTCGCCACTCTAGAACAAATAAAAACAAAAGATTGGATAGAATGCAAAAACGCCCTGATGCGTATCTTTAACCAACTCGGAAAACCTACACTGTTAAAGGCAGACAGGGACGGTGCATTTTCCAGCCTAGCTCTTAAGCAATGGCTCGAGAGCGAGGGTGTTGAATTACAATTAAACACAGCTAAAACGGGCGTGGCGGATGTTGAGAGATTACATAAAACAATAAATGAAAAAATTCGCATAATTAATTCCTCCAAAAACGATGAAATCAAACTGGGCAAAATGGAAAATATTCTTTATATTTACAATCACAAAACCAGGCATGACACCACTGGACAGACACCCGCACACATATTTCTTTACGCCGGACAACCAACCCTGGACGCACAAAAAATTAAAGAACAAAAAATAAACAAATTAAATGATGATCGTCAGGAATACGTCATAGACACCAAATACAGAAAGGGTCCCCTTCAGAAGGGAAAATTAGAAAACCCATTTAAAGAAAACAAAAATGTCGAACAAACCGACCCGGACCATTACAAAATCACTAATCGGAACAGAGCTACTAACTATTATAAAACGCAGTTTAAAAAACGAAAGAAAATTAATGAGGTCCCCATTCCACAGGTATCTGGCGCACAGTGATGATACTGTCCCTGTTGCTTACCATGAGCCATGCCCAACAAATTCAGATAGGCGGCATCGATACAAACCATGGATATCTTCTTTTCTCAAGTAAACCAATTCAAAGACCATCAGCATTCGAACATCATTGCCTAACAGTCAACCTCACAGCAATAAACACTATAACCACATATTTTGGAAACAAAATACAAAACGGTACAGACACACCCCGGATCAAATTTTTGTATAACAAACTGATTAAAGAACTAAGCGGGATCACTCTACACAAAGAACGTAGACAAAAACGCGGTCTTTTCAATTTCGTAGGCTCAGCTTTTAAATTCCTTTTCGGCACACTCGACGACAATGACAGAGTACAATTCGAAGAGAAACTGAATTCGGAGGCGAAAAATTCAATAAAAATGCACGAATTTAACGAAGTAATGCAATTCGTTAATGACGGATTGCAGAGAATCAAACAGTATGAAAACAATAGAAATAGCATTGACACCTTGGTTTATGAACTAATACAGTTCATTGAGTACATTGAGGACCTTGAAATGGGAATGCAGCTCTCACGACTGGGACTGTTCAACCCAAAACTGCTTAATTACGACAAGCTCCAAAACGTTAACAGCGAAAACATATTATTAACAAAAACATCCACTTGGATTAACTATAAGAATAATGAAATACTAATAATCTCACATATTCCTATTAATCACGAACTAATTAACACCATTAAAATAATCCCTTATCCCGATAGAAACGGGTACCAATTGGAGTACTCAGGCAGTGATTCTTACTTTGAAAACGATAATAAAATTTACAATCAAGACAACAAAGAAGTAAATAGTGAATGTATTGCAAACATAATAAAACAAAGAAACCCAACATGTAATTTTGTACCAGTCCTTACAAAAGAAATAATTAAGTATATTGAACCAAATGTAATAATAACATGGAATCTGACCCAAACAACTCTTACACAAAACTGTCAAAATTCAAACAGCAACATACAAATAAAGGGAAATAAAATTATAAGAATAACACAATGTAAAGTAAAAATCGAAAATATTATTTTAAGCGAAAATTATTTACACCCAGAAATTGACCTAACACCTTTGTATCCACCGCTCAACATAACTAAAATCAAAATCTTAAAACACAATGACATTATAAAAATGATTTCACAAAACAATATCACACTTTATACAATTATTATACTGGCTATTCTGGCTTTGGTCGCAATGATTTTTATTAATCCATTTATATTTTTGTATACAAAATTAAGAAAACAAACTGAAAGAAATCAGCCACAACTTCAAGAAAACGAACTTGGAGAAAACCCATTACCCACACTGTACCCATCAATGCCAGCCCAAGTATAGGCTGCCTTTTTAAGGAGGGAGGAGTGACATATTCACTCTCACATCCATCTACTAATATCCAATTACTGCAGCATCAATATTTTGGTGACATTCATTCTCACACCCATCCATTAAAGTCAAGTAAACAAATAAAAGTCAAGTAAACAAATAACAAGAGCTGCGCATCATTTTTGCTGTGCAGAGATTTTAATGTAAACAATAGCCAATAGCCAAAGCCAAGATTTTCATTCTGTTTGTAAATTAGTCTTAAGCTGAAATCCGATTAAACCACACGAGCCTTTCTTTTGTTACGTGCGGTTTTTAATAAATAATAAATAATGAAACATTTTTGAACACTTGTATTTTATTTATTAAAAAAAAAACGGATCTTAGCGTTGTCCTTAGTCTTTCGACGGGACATTTATTGGACTCGAATATTTTAGTATATATATATATATATTATATATAGGGTAGTCTAAAAAGCCGGCGCCCGAAATATGGTTATCTGTAATACCAGAATCCAGCATAGAAAAAGTCATCAAGCTACCTGGCTGTCTCCGGATCGAAAAACTACCAACCAGATCAATCATGTTGTGATAGACAGAAGACACGTCTCCCTATGCTCAGAGCATACTAAAATTATGGAGGGTACACTTCTCCAGCTTGCTGAATGGCCGTAAAAGCATAACGTCAGGAGAAAGCGAACCCGATGCCTCAATCGATGACGATAGAGCGGACGTTTCATTGCCCAACCATGAAGAAATTCGAATAGCAATTACCCGTCTGAAGAACAACAAAGCGACGGGGGCCAATGGATTGCAAGCCAAGCTATTCAAACACGGCGTCGATGAACTGAACTGAACTGAGCATGCATCAGCTTCTGTGTAAAATATGGTCGGTCGAAAGAAGGCCGAACGATTGGAATTTAAGTGTGCTCTGTTCAAACCACAATCTACGTGAACTACCGTAGGATAAGCTTTCTCCACATTGCGTATAAGATTCTATCGAGCATATTGTGTGAAAGATTAAAGCCCACCGTCAACAAAATGATTGAACCTTATCAGTGTGGCTTTAGACCACAGTACATACAGTAGATAACCTTTTCGTGGTAGCTTTCTGGGAAGTGAATAGCGGCCATCTTGGATTTTCAGTGGTAGCAACGCAGTGCTGTATAAATTAAGGTAGTAAATACTTAGCAAATTTATTTTATTAAATAACAAAAACTATAAATATTGTTGCTTAATATAAAAGGAAATTATTTATTATTGTTATATATTTACTAATAGGTGATTTAAATGCCATAGAGTACAATATTTCACCCATAAAAATATCATTTACTGATATTCAGATATTCTTTTTGTAGTGAGTTCTTAATAATAAAATGCAGCCCTCTTCTAGATTTCTCGGTGGTGAATTTTCTTCGAATGTATTTGTTTACATTTGACCGACAGAAAACCTTAAAGGTGCAGCATTCCATATTCGAACATTCAAATTAAATCAATACAAAGTTTAGTTTGTATAAAGTTACTAAATATTTTATTTAAAGTTTAATAATTGGAGTGAACATAGGTTTTATATATACAATAGAAAATGTCCGTTGAACCTGATATCGCCAAAGAAGCGGTACTTAAACGAAGTGAAAATATACCGGAAAACACACCCATCGTGCGGGGCTATGATTGGAATCAAGGATTTGATTACTCAAAATTACTTGAGTCGTATATTAATACGGGGTTTCAAGCTACTAATCTTGAGTTGGCAATAAGAAAAATCAATCTATGCTCGACCAGATGAGGCTATTTCTTGGGGTAAAATAAAGAAAGAAGCTTCACCAGTTGAGGTGTATGCAGAAGCTAGTTTAGTAGTGCCATTGATTGTGGGTGAGACTTTTGTTAAAAGACATTTCAATGCAAAAAAAGAAAACGAACTATGATAATAAATAGTTGTAAAAAAATGCAAACTTCTGGACTTTAATTTGTAAAGTAAACGAACTTTTTAATAAAGCTTAGTCAATAATGACTTACGATCTTGTCAATTTGTATACATACATTTGTATGTCAAACGACAAATTACCACCCAGGATTGTATCCTACTGCATGCAAAAATTTAGAAATACTTGAAGCGTGTTTAAAAATTGCACAAAAAAAAAACAACTGATTTAACATTAAACAACAAGTAATATCCCAATGAAATTGAACAGATATTCAAAGTTATTCAATATAATCACTTAAATAACGTAAACACTTGCATTATTTAATATATTTCAAAGTTTTGATCATCAAAATTTAAAATTTATATGTAGCTCAAATGCTAACACAACACCCTGATTACCATGAAAGTAGCAAAAAAGTGTTACACAACATCCTAAGATTTTCTAGAGTTGAGTATATGTATGTAAACAAAGCAAAGGTTTATTACTGTATATACTGAGCTTTAGACCTGAAAAATCAACAACTGACCAGATATTCACCATGCGCCAAATCTGGGAAAATACCCGTGAAAGGAGAACCGACACACACCACCTCTTCGCCGATTTCAAAGCTGCTTTCGACAACACGAAAAGGAGCTGCCTTTATGCCGCTATGTCTGACTTTGGTATTCCTGCCAGGATCGGGACGACCTCTTCGAGCCGTTCGTTACCAAACGAGGTTTCTGACAAAGCGACTCCCTATCGTTCGACTTCTTCAATCTACTGTTGAAGAAAATAATTCGAGCAGCAGAGCTGAATCGAAAAGGCACAATATTTTACTGGCGTACGGCGATAATATTGATATCGTGGGCCTCAACAATTATGCTGTTAGTTCTGCTTTCTCCAAGTTGGGTAAGGTAGTAAAGCAAAAGAGTCCGGTAGTGAACGAGGGCTAGACGAAACATCTCCGGTCATCAAACAAACAGTCGTTGGACTTGCGAATTAGCTCCACATCACTGTTGACAGTCATAACTTCGAAGTTGTAGATAATTTCGCCTATCTTGGAACCATTATTAACAGTAGCATCAATGTAAGCCTTGAAATCCAACGCAAAATCACTCTTGCCAACAGGTGTTACTTCGGACTAAGTAGGCTATTGAGAAGTAAAGCCCTCCTTCGACGAATAAAAATAAAACTCTATAAGTCACTCATTATTCCCATGTTGCAAAGGCATGGACGATTACAACATCTGAAGAGTCGAAAAAGTCGTTTTCTATTCTAATCGAACTTCAAATAATTTTTTTATATTTATACTGAAGTTTAATATACTAAATATGTATATACCTTATGGTCAACTACTCTTTGGCATTTTTCCGCCAGAGACATTATTCCATCAGTATAAAAATTTTCAAAATTTTTCAGCGAAAAGTGCGAAAAGTAATTTTCACAGGCTTCTTTTGAAGCCAACTTTTCTCCATTAAGGGTTAAGTTCCGCGTTGAGCGAAACAAATAGTAGTCTGATGCTGCAAGGATAGGTGCATCAAAACTTTCCAGCCAAGCTCCCCCAGTTTTTGCCGAGTCACCAAAGATGTATGTGCGTGGTCTGGCGTTGTACTGATGGATGCTCTCTCATTTGATCAGTTCTGGCCATTTTTTCGATTGTTTGCTTCTGTCTTATCAGTTTTTGACGGTAAAATGTAGAATAATATATATCGCTCAATTAGCCTGGAGTAGCTCAATGATTCCTTTTCAATCCCACGAAACACTCAGCCTAACCTTTCGAGGCGTCAATCCTGGTTTTGCGACAATTTGTTGAGCTTCACCATCCTTGGACCATGATCTTTTTCACACATTATTGTCGTATTTTATCTTGTTACCATTCGCTTCAAAATTGGTTCGATTTCAATTCGTTTCAGCAAAGAATCACAGAAGTTAATTCGGTCCATTAAATTTTTCACAGACAATTCATGTGATACCCAAGCCTCGAGCTTATTTTTATAGCCAGCCTTTTTGAAGTAGTTCAAAACCGTTTGTGGCGAATGTTAAGTTTCTTATCGATGTGATGGTCTGGTCAATCTTTTTCATAATTTCCACCAGAGCGATGTGCATCTTTCACATCGAAATTTTCAGAATGGAAGCGAGCTACCCATTGTTGTGCTAGACGAACTGATACAGCTTCGTCTCCGTAAACTTCACAAATTTTATTAGTGGCTTGCGTGGCATTCTTCCCGTTTTTATACAAAAATTTAGAAATATAGTGAATTTCTTTTCATTTATTTTCACTAATTTTTGAACAGCTGTAACTTTTTTTCAACTTCTTCGAATTTAATTTGGTTAAATAAAGCTTAAAATCTCACCTCTTCAACACTATACGGTATGACACAATGTGATCGGAAAATACTTTTTCGACTACCCAATAATTGGTAGGGTCTCTGACGTTTCCTTCCAAGTCTTACAAATATCTTGACAAACTTACTGCTCTCTGTTCAGGGTATAAATCTAGAATCGGAACTTATTTGTTAAATACATATCGTCACCTAAAGTGTAAAATAACGTTACAACATTTTCGAAAATGTATAAGGGAATGAATGAAACACGATATATAGTAAAGGGGCACAGATGTTGAAAAATAATTTAAATTTTGGTTAAAACTAGGTTGTATCTGATAGTAGAACCTTAAAATGTTGGGCATAAGTACTTATAGGCAGCTATATATATTTCTGGCCTAGGCAGCACTAAGTGTTGCCAGGTGCAATCTGACATTTCCATTGGAAAGTTTGACATTTTTTAGCTAAGTGTTGCCAGGTGCAATCTGACATTTCCATTGTAAAGTTTGACATTTTTTAGCATAACATCACTCAGAACGTTTTGTCATTTAATCGGGAATGTTTTATTTACAGGGAATTAAAAAATTCATCTCGGCCAAAAAATGGAATTAATTCGTGAACATTTTCGTGCGATCATTTTTCACAACTTTCGACGTGGATTATCACGACAAAAGTGCATCGATGAACTAAAAACTTTGTATGGCTATGAAACACCATCCTATAGCACTGTGAAAAACTGGTACAACGAATTCAATCGTGGCGACGCTCGCTCAAAGACAAATTCCGTGAAGGTCGTCCAAAAACAGCCGTTGTGCCAGAAAACATCGATGCCGTCCGTGAACTGATAATGCAAGAGCGTCATGTAACATACCTTCAGATAGAAGCATGCCTATGCATTTCTCCCACCAGCATACACTCGATATTGCATGAACACCTGGCCGTAAAAAAGGTTTGTTCTCGTTGGATCCCACACAATTTGACAATCGCTCAAAAAAAGGCTCGTGTGGATTGGTGTAAAGAAATGCTGAAAAAATACGATCGCGGTGCTTCAAAAGACGTTTATAAGATCGTCACAGGTGACGAATCATGGATCTATGCGTGTGAGCCCGAAACAAAACAGCAATCGACCGTGTAGGTCGAGACGAGCCAAATCCAACGAAAGTTGTTCGTGGAAGAAGCACTTCGAAGCAAATGGTCGCCTGTTTCTTCGGCAGAACTGGTCATGTGGCTACTGTTCCGCTTGAGCAACGTAGGACGGTCAATTCTGAGTGGTACACTACCATTTGTTTGCCTGAAGTCCTCGGAGAAATTCGAAAAACCAACAAGAGAGACGAATCATTGTGCATCATGACAAAGCGAGCTCTCACACATCGGCTCAAACCAGCGCCTTTTTGACCGGCCAAAACGTCGAATTGATGGGTCATCCGCCGTACAGCCCTGACTTAGCACCCAATGACTTCTTTTTATTCCCACACATCAAGAAAATAATGCGTGGTCAACGATTTTCGTCGCCAGAAGATGCTGTTGAAGCATTCAAAAACCATGTTTTGGAGGTGTCTCAATCGGAGTGGAAAAAGTGCTTCGAAAATTGGTTTGAGCGCATGCAAAAGTGTATAAATCTTGATGGAGAATATTTTGAAAAACAATAAAACCATTTTCATTGATAAATATTCCTATTTTCATTATTAGGTCTGAAATATATATAGCAGCCTCGTATGTATATAATTTGAAGTAGTGAGTCGTAATGAATAAAATGCTCAACTTCGAATTTTTTGAACATTTCTTGTTTTGGATGTAAAGTGACGATATTCTTTAAAAAATAAAAATTATTTAGTACTCTCAAATATTGTAATAACCTGCCTTATCGTAGAGAGTACACAGAAATTCAAAAATTGTGCCAACAAGCGAACTCAGACTAGAACAGTTTCATCTAAAACCTCTACAAATACTTTTGGTCTGGCCTCCGGTTGCAATGCAACTCCACATTCAACTGAGAAAATTTTCAGTTCTTCCCACATTTGGGTTTTAATCGTACGCAATACAATACTTCTCGAGGGACCAGTTCGCAACAATAGGTTTAAGCGAACTCTAAAGGCTTGCCGTGGTATCAGAACTAAGTTCTCGGTCAGATCTGGAAGTCGAAACTTTTAGCAGTTGAGCTTCCATACTTCTCTGGCCTGGTGACCAGGAGTTGGTTCCCATACGCCCATTCCACACACACGCAAGAAGCTAACCCTAACACTCAGTTAATCGCCCTAACAATCCACGCGCAAACGACTCTAACTGTTCGGCATTCCGTCTAGTGCAGAACACCGCTAACATATAAACCTTCCTCAATCCAGCTAATCCCTAAACCACCAAGATCCCTAATGTACAGTCCTCGACCCTCAAAAATACATTCAGGGATCTATGCCTCGAAAGCAGAAAATCCAGACTGAATCTGAAGTCAGAATTTGAAGTCTGTGTTTCCTTCCTAACGTCCCGAATGTACTCGTAAGTAATCCGACCGTTAGAGCTATTTTCTCATTAGTCTTGCATCCTAAACCTGCTTCTATTATAAAAAAGTCTCCTGCTCGCTCGTTATCCCTCAATGACAATGACAATCAGATCCAGACGGGAAGCACCTAACAAATTCTGCATCGCATCCGTCGAAATAGTGCGACATACAGGCATTTTCGATTGCAGCTCCATAAGCGCCACAAACCACAAGCAAGCCACGATATATAGTATAGTGCGAAGAGCACATCATTCGAGCATCATCCTATTCAATAGCGGTTCGATCTAAACTATCGATACAGAGTTTGTAGAGTTGATTTGGGTAATAATCGCGGCCAAATTTCGAAAAGATATTTTTCTAATTAAAAAGATTTTTAATATAAGGTCTTGAGATTATTCTACTCTAGAATATGAAATAGAATATAATATTATATATATTTAAAGTTTAGACCCTAAAGAACATATCCTCCAAAGAATTTTTAAAAATTAAAATTATTTTAAGAGCTACAGTTACTTTAGTGACTCAGTACCTAGCCCGGTAGGTACATAGGTTGACTCACTTTTTTAAACACGTTTTTCTCGAAACTACTTTTTCCCCACTGTACCGGCATTATCTCAAGTTCTATATAACCGATTTACTTGAAATTTTGTGTGAACCTTCTTTATATAATCCTTTATCGTTTCTACCAGCACTGTGTCAAAATTTTTGTTTTTCATATTTAAAAAAAAATTCATCAATTTCAAAAAAAGCATAAAAAATTATTTTTATTTTCAGGCAGTCGCCATTTTTCCAAAAAAAAATTTTTCGTATTCCCTGTGGTAGGGACTATAACAGCATCCTTACTGATTAAGAATTTCTTTTGATTTTTTTTCAGACCACCAGGAGAGTCAGGATTAATGTCACGAGGATGCGTCATTTTTTTACACCTGTCTCCCCCCCCTATAATTATTTTAATTTTTTAATATTTTTTTGTAAATTTTTTTTCTATATTCTTAAGATATCCATAAAAACACCATAAAAAATGGATAGTAAAATATTTTTGGTTGGTTTTTTAAATAAAATTCAAAAACTGCCCAGCGGCGGCTCCGACTAATGAAAAATTTCTTATAGAAAAAGGCATATGCACAAGTTCAGATTGATAGCTCAAAAACTGAGAGCTAGTCGCGTGTAGACAGACGAACAAGCCACTGTTGGTTGATTATTAATCCTTTTGACAAACAAAGTGTCGGATATAACGACCTACCAACTAGTAAAAACCTACAACTTAGGTTTTAAAATATACTTAACTTCCTGATGGCCGGGAGTTTTAAATGATAATTTCACTTTACTTCTTGATCACTATTGTAGATTTTAATTGTATGCAAATAGAATTTAAATAAAAATATAATTTAATTAATAACAAATATATACTTAAACTAAAAAATATATACTTAAAAAATAACAATATTTTACGGTTTTATGAGCTCATGATAGATGCTAGTATTTTTAATCCTTTTTTGTTCCTTCTAAACTATTTATCAAATGATGACTGCGGCAGTCACGTCCCTACTTGGCATTCCGGGACATCTGCATGCAGTGTCGCATAAACTCCATATCCTTGAACAGTTCTTGTGCTTTATAATAAAAATGTTCCTGTATTTTACGTAATCGGTCCGCTCGTATTACATTTGCTCGTGCTACATTTAGATAACCACGTCGCACTTTATACGTGAAAGCTCTATTTTTCGCTTTGAAAACGAAGGTGTTCTTCTTGCCTTGGCACTTCGTTGGACGAGTAGACTTGCGATTATTTCTCGGCTCACAGAAGAGTTTGCGACACACGCGCTTTATTGGCGATTTCGGGGGAATGGATTGCTCCAGTGCATTATCGATGCTACGCCGCAATAGCGCTGGACTTTCCTCTTCGGCGTCGAATCTGCTTGGTGTCGGCCTTCCTTTGATATTGCAAATAAAGGGTGATTTTTTAAGAGCTTGATAACTTTTTTTAAAAAAAACGCATAAAATTTGCAAAATCTCATCGGTTCTTTATTTGAAACGTTAGATTGGTTCATGACATTTACTTTTTGAAGATAATTTCATTTAAATGTTGACCGCGGCTGCGTCTTAGGTGGTCCATTCGGAAAGTCCAATTTTGGGCAACTTTTTCGAGCATTTCGGCCGGAATAGCCCGAATTTCTTCGGAAATGTTGTCTTCCAAAGCTGGAATAGTTGCTGGCTTATTTCTGTAGACTTTAGACTTGACGTAGCCCCACAAAAAATAGTCTAAAGGCGTTAAATCGCATGATCTTGGTGGCCAACTTACGGGTCCATTTCTTGAGATGAATTGTTGTCCGAAGTTTTCCCTCAAAATGGCCATAGAATCGCGAGCTGTGTGGCATGTAGCGCCATCTTGTTGAAACCACATGTCAACCAAGTTCAGTTCTTCCATTTTTGGCAACAAAAAGTTTGTTAGCATCGAACGATAGCGATCGCCATTCACCGTAACGTTGCGTCCAACAGCATCTTTGAAAAATACGGTCCAATGATTCCACCAGCGTACAAACCACACCAAACAGTGCATTTTTCGGGATGCATGGGCAGTTCTTGAACGGCTTCTGGTTGCTCTTCACCCCAAATGCGGCAATTTTGCTTATTTACGTAGCCATTCAACCAGAAATGAGCCTCATCGCTCATCGGACGTAAAGCGCGAAACACATTTCGAACCGAACACTGATTTTGGTAATAAAATTCAATGATTTGCAAGCGTTGCTCGTTAGCAAGTCTATTCATGATGAAATGTCAAAGCATACTGAGCATCTTTCTCTTTGACACCATGTCTGAAATCCCACGTGATCTGTCAAATACTAATGCATGAAAATCCTAACCTCAAAAAAATCACCCGTTATGTTTCACGCAGTCATCCAAGTGAATGCGGCGTAAGGTGTGAATGTTGCGTAAGGTGTTTTGCTCTGTGTGTGCAGTATCTTCTTCTCTTTCCGAATCATTGAAACTCTCCTCCTGGGTATTTTCCGAACTCCAAACTGTGTGTGCAGTATCTTCTTCTCTTTCCGAATCATTGAAACTATCCTCCTGAGTATTTTCCGAACTCCAAACTGTGTGCGCAGTATCTTCTTTTCTTTCCGAATCATTGAAACTATCCTCCTGAGTATTTTCCGAACTCAAAGAAATATCTGCACTCATATTTTTTAATTTTTGCGTGGTTAAGGGACGACTAAGTTGCGGCTTTTGAGGATTGTCGTTAGCTACTGAGGAAAACGGCTTCAGTCAGTCTTTTTATAGTCTGCCACGCAGGTAAACCGATCTCAGAGCAGGTAGACGGAAAGAATAGTAATGCAAGATTAGCAGGAAACAAAAGTAATCGTAACTGAACCCAAAAATAAACTTTTATGTATGCTATTTCAGGTAGCTAACTTTTCACTCTGGTAACTAAATGATAAATTTCAAAAAAACACTCCGCTCAAAGTTCTTGTAACAAAGGAAAAAATCCCTTGCACATTTGTGGGATATTTTCCATAGAAATTCGAAGAATTTTAATGTTTATTGTTGCGAAAAAAACTATTTTAAATACGATAATTAATACATAAATAATTATTTATAAATTTTCTTGCTTTCAGCAAATGTATGGTATGTAATAAAAAATCTATGAAAATTCCATACAGCCTTATTTAAAAAGCCAAATATCTCGAGAAGTAATAATGATAGCGATTTTGATCTCGGACCTGTTTTGTAGCAAATAAAACTTTTACATTTTTTCTATAGCTTTTTTCATTTATGAGATACATACAAAAAAATGCGAATTTCATGGAAAAATCAGGTTTAGAGCCCTGTACTACCTTGCCGGTGTGAGTTTCGACTTTGTCGCAATGAGCACTTTTGTAGTGTTCAATTCTGAGGAATATGTGTCTAAAGTCAAAGCGATGCCATAAAATGCCCCTGAGCTATAGAAATTTAAAGACAAAATATCACGATTGTGGTGTATTTTCAATGGAAAATTTTTACATGCCTTGTTCCGATCCTTAATGTTAATATTACGGCTTCATATTTTCAACGAATTTTTTTTATTTGGGTATTCCAAGAAAATTTCATGATGGGATCAAAAAAAATTAATAGCTTATTAAAAAAAAATACACCCTAGTGTAAAGGTTTGAAGCTGAAATCTATTACCAAGAGGTCGACAACAAATGGGCAGAATTTGTTTTTGTGTAGAGTTTTTGTAATCCTTCTTCAAAACTAGACCTGAATATTGAGCGCGAAAGTGAACGCCCCCTTTAAGCTATTACGTAGGCTGCCTTTTATATTTCGGAATTTGACAACACGAGTGTTACACTCTGGAAACTCACAATTGTATCGTAAATTTAGACATTGTCGATGGTATGCATACTCAGAAGATTTTGACATGCGAGCGCTAGTTGTGTTGTTTAAAGTAACTTTAAAAATTCTGCTCGACAAAAAAAATAGAATTAAATCGGGAACATTTTCGCGAGACTATTTTTTACAAATTTTCAACGTGAATTAACGTATCAAGAATACATTGATGAACTTAATTCAACTTTACACGATTAAGCTCCATAAATAATCCTTGTTTATTGATATACCATATGTAGGTGAATTCGTGAAAGCCGTTCAAACTCAGTTGTTGTTTCGTACACTATTGATGCTGTGCTGGTTTCTGGGTTGGTAAAGCTGTCCTTAATTATGATGCCAAAAATTAGCGCGATCTGTCAACCAGTGTTTACAACAGCTATTTATGTCAATCGACCTCAGTAGTGTTTGTCGAATTTTACAAAAAATTTTAACGTATTTGTGTTAAATTTTGACCAAACACTCAACAAATATCATTGAACAAGTACCGAATCAACTCGATTTAGATCCATGTGACTTTTACCTTTCTGCCCACTGAAATATCCACTTCGGGGAACACAATTCAACGCAATTGAAGACATCAAAACAAATTCGACGGGAGAGTTGAAGGCCATCCCGGAAAGTGTCTATAACAAAATGTCTTGACGATTGGGAGAAGCCTTGGCACATGTGAATCGCATCAAATTGATGTTACTTTGAAGGCCATAAAATAAATTTTGATGATGATTGAAAAATTTTCATTTTATTTATAAATACCCGAATCTTACTTGACAGAAGACAATACTAGCTCCCACATATCGACTAAAACAACTGCATATTTGAACACTTCAAACATCGATTTGATGAGCAGTCCACCGTATAGTTCTGACTTGGCACCGAATGCCTTCTTTTTATTCCCGTGCGAAGAAATAAACCAAAATAGCAACACCTGAGGAGGAAAAAGAAATAAGTTTCTTTCTCACTATCGTAATTCTAGTCGGTAGGTGAGATGAAAAAACACCTAATTTTTCTGTAAAGGGTTAAGCCACTGTTCTAATGTGAACGCATTCCATTAAGTGCGTTCTATATCGACCGGAGTTAAGGGAATTCCGCGTTATAGGATGAGTAAGGCAAAAGTTCCCAGCGGCTGTTTTCTAAATAATCTTCAATCTGTTCCACAACCTGAGGCCGATCGTGGTATTGATGAATAGTTATTGCCTCATGTCTAGTAACGACTTTTTGGCAATCGATCGCTTCAAACGGATCAGTTGTTCTCGGTAGCATTTTCCACCAATCTGGTTTTAATCCGGTTATAGAAGCTCATAATATAGCAGGCCTTCTAATACTACAAAATATAGAACATTGGCTTTATGGATTGCGGCCTTGCGGTTGAATTGACTAATGAACCAGATTTCACTTACGATTTTTGCATTTAGATTTATCTAAATGAATCCCTTTTTCTCATAAGTCTCACGCCGGTATACTATATTAGAAATTTATTTCTGTAGCGTTCAAGCAATATTTCTGACATGCAAATGTGTATTTCATCGTTTCACCATTGCCTTCAGTTCATATGACACCACATATCTTTCCTTTTGAATATGTTGGACTGTTTGTAAATGCTTTGAAATTGCGAGTTTTTTGACAATTGCTTCAATGCTTCCAGTACGTTTTCTTTGTTATCGGCTAGAGCATCTTTGACCTTCACTTTCATATTAAAGTGCTGAAGAAGTACTTCCCGTGCCTTTTTTTTAATTAGTTTATGATTCAACTGAACAACGTGTATGGAAAAATTTGCTCAATGACAGTAGCTTCCCAACTTATGTTCGGAATATTGGAAAAATGGAATAACGCTCAAGTTAGACCATTTCTTGTCAAATCGCACGATTATAATTATAGACCCAAAACAAAGTCCATAAAGTGAGTTAATACTCACCTTTACCGCTCACACCTTCTGAAGGGCAGGAAGAAACTCAAGGGCACTTCACTTCCTATAAGCATTACCCCTTCTTTTTGTTAATTTTCGCCTATAACCTATAAATGCGGCATGCAGTAAACTATTAACATTGTATGAAGTTTATCGAAGTTCAAGGTCTCTTTTAATTGCTTAGCCAAGAGTATTTTGTTAGCGTTTGCTTTCATATTAGAAAAGTTTATTTCGATTATTTCGTTGCTCATGCTTCTTCGTCCTTTTTGCTTTTGGTTTTAGTTAGCAGGAAACTTTTAGAAGACAGCCACAAGTTGATGTTACTTTCCTGCCAACTGACGGCCAATAGTTTTACGCTAGTGTGTTACCTAATGCTTGCTCTAATAGGTATAATGTCATAAGTGTGCCTCGACTGGGCCATTTCGTGAGATAACACGTTCACCAAATTTGGTTTTCAATGAATCGATTGTGACATTCGCTGTATGACTTGTGGATCCGTCCTATTGGAATCACATAATGTCCAAGTCCATATCATCTAATTCGGGGCAAAAATATTTGGTTATCATTGAGCGGTAGCGAATCCCATTCAAAGTAGCATGCCGGTATTGATCATCACGAAAGAGGTACGGACCACCCCACCCCACCAACCGGTAATTTTTTCAAGGAATACGTGTGGATAATGCGTATTTTGCTTATTGATGAAGCCGGATCATTTTCAGATTGTTGCTGAGCCCAATTCACAAGCAAACGACGATTATGTTGGTCATGCGGTTTCAATTCTTGTGTGAATTTGATTTTGTAAGGATGTACGAGATGGCCAACGCTTGAAAACGACATGTGAGAATCGGATTTGGGTTTTCCTCAATTGATGCGCTAGCGGTAGCAGTATTCTCGACACGGGCACTACTTTGTCCTACTGGCACGGGAACATTTTGTACTGTGACTGTGGAATCAAATTTTTCCACTAAACGCTGAATTGTTGATCTGAGCGCTTTTAAAGTTGAGGCCACCGACTCCGAATTTCGATAGTAAGTTTTAATAATTTCGACTCGTTGTTGAATCGAATCTTAGTGAAGAGAAATGTCAAAAGATCGGGAAAAAATATGGCCTTGTATCGTCCCTGAAAAACCCGTCGTTTTTTCATATCAACAGGTCGAAACATTTCTGAGTAAGGTGAGCGTGACGTTCGGAATTTAATACTTCATTGTAAATAAAACTATTTTAGTTTTACTTGGATTGACGGCTAAGCCGCCAAGCCGCTTTATTTTACAAAAAAAAAAAACAAAAAAATGAGAACAACGCTGATGCTGTCGCCGGACACATTCGTTCCTCGAGTTTTTGATGTAGGTCGTTAACCATCAAAGTGCAAAGCAGGGAAGAAAATACTCCACCCAACGGGGTGCCTTGATAGTCGTTTAGAACGCCTCTCCGCTACGACCGTTTCTTTGATTATGGTAATAGCTAATAGCTGTTACGACTTACAACATAATGCACATATTTTTCGTCGCCATAATTTTTTTTTTCATTTAAAAAAATCGTACTTTAAAAGCTAAGAAACTCTTTCTTTTAAGGCGAACATTTTGTTAAAAAATTTTCGAAGCAAACATTTTCCTCAAAGAAACATCCTTCCTTGTTTACGTGCTTCAAGTTCTGATGTCCAAAATATCGAAAGGAAATGTAGAACAGAATCGTTTGTCGCAAAACACAGAACACATAGTATGTTTATACCCATATTTGTAATTATAATAGTATATACAGCAACATGTGGGCCTCTTAGTTGCTTCATGTCTCACGACAGACTTACTTATTTGCGGCGTTGTCCGGGCAAATATCCTTGCGGCCATTATGGTATTTATTATGTTTGCCATGCTATAAGTATAATTGCCGTCAGCACAATAATCTTCTTTGCATGCCATATGTTGACTTTGTTCGGCCATAACTGTTTATGAACGTTGCCAAGATAATATACATACAAACACACCAACACTTCTGTGCATTATATACATACATATGTATTGAAGCACATAACAATTGATGTATGCAAACTTTTCCATATTCAAATATTTATTTTAAGTGTCGTGCGTGTGCGTGTGTGTGTGAGCGTGTGTAATGACGCCCGCAAAATTCGTTACACACATCATTATTTTAGTTTGTTTAATCTGTATTTGTTTACTCGCCTACTCGCTCGACCGGCCCTTTTGGCGTTAATTGCCAAACTTTTTAGTAGCCATATTTGTTTTATCTGCTTTTATGGCAGCGCTGTTGCGCTTTTGGCTATAGCCTAATTCTTCTGGGTGCGATAGCATTTAATATGCACACATACATATACATATATTTTCATAATTATAAGCGAGCAAATAGAAAAGAATTTCTGGCCGGGCCATTTTCATGTCTGCAGAGTTTTAAGTGCTCTCCTTTTCGCCATTTACTGGGGGTTCTAAGTGCCTGAATTAGTTATATAATTAACGTAATTAATTTAGTTTTATTACACGCACACATATACACAGTTATTTCTGTAAATTTGTTGGTGGATAACCTGTTGCTTTTAGATTTTCTAAAAAACAAAAAAAAAAAAAACAAGCAAAAACTAAGATCTACTCAAAGGAGCAGACACACTTCTGTAAGCGTTTCGCTGAAAGTAATCGAGCGCTACTCAAAAGAGCAAAGCGATGGTAAAGAAGAGCACAAAGAACTTTTTCAGTAAACATTATAGTTTGCTAAACTTTAATTAAATGTAAAAAGCGGCAGTTATGGAATAGTTTTATTTAAACTTGTATAAAAAAAGATGGTGTCCTTAAAAGAATAAATGTGGATTGAATTGAAATTATTGTGTAGATCGTAACTTAAAATGCAAAATCACTTTTCATAAATTTACAGGTGAAAAAAAAAACGACACAACAAAAACAAGTCATATTGAAACAGAAGAAGTTTTGGTTACAAAATAGTCAAATATCGGTTACAAAATGGTTATATATTGATTATACATTGGTTATATTTGAGAGCGGAAGGTTGAAATTTTACGATATTACAAATACAACATGATGTGGTAAATCGTAAGTAATAAAAAACTGAATTTAGGTTTTATCGTAAGGCGTTAAGGGGCTATACCAGTGTGACGCATGAAAAATTAGGCGATTTTCGTGAATTTTTTTAAGAAAAAGTACGCTATTGAACTTTCTTGAACGTAATAAGGTATATTTTCAACTATATTTTAAGATTTTTTTTTACAAAAATTTTGAAAAATAACGGAGTTATAGTATTGACTGTATAAACAAATTAATATTTTGATACAAAATGGCGGTCAACAGCCAAATTATGGAATAACTTCTCTTATATAAGGGGCTGGGGTTTTAAGAACTTTCACTCTTCGCATTAAAAAAATTTGATCTTAATATGTAGGGTCCGCCAACAAGAACGACGCAATATTAAAGTAAAATAAAATACTCAAAATTCTGTTTCTGTTTCCGTTCGGTTTCTGTTCTGTTTTTTGTTTGTTATTTTCTGCCATTTATGATTTGCACAAAATGCCAGCCAAACGGCCTATTTACGCAAATTTTCAATGATCCAGTGCAGCATTTCCGCTATAGTCCGCTGAGTGTTGTCTTCGAGCTCCTCGCGCATTGCTGGTTGGTTGGCGTAAACCTTTCGGAACCTGCAAAAAAATCGCTCATTATTGCTGGTAACGGCATTAACTCTCTCATTTCGAAAGAAATAAGGCCGGATGATGCCGCCATATCGCACTCCGGGTGAATCCTTAGATGTGGACAAGTCCATATTAGCCAGGTCTACACAATTGACGATTTGTGTTTAGGATCATTGTCCTGATAATACCAGAAGTTTTAAAGTATCCCGAGTTCTGTCTAACACTCTCAACAAAGACCAAATTTCGAACGACGCACATAGGAGCAATTGGTCTCAAAAACCGGACAAAATTATTTAAAGTGATTTTATGAATGAAAATGAAAAAAAAATGCATTATTCAATATAATAATGCAATATATTAAAATAAAACAAGTAAGGAAGGACTAAGTTCGGGTGCAACCGAACATTTTATATTGAATATATTTGAGAAGGGGGTAGCCGGCCAGATTTTATCTATTTTTGCTCATTCCACATACTACTAATATGCCACATACTCAAAAAAATGCTCCCTCGGTTTCATTTATGTACCTTACATACAATGAGCAATCATATGGAGCAAGATCAAGTGGATGTCCGAAAATATTGGTAATAGTTGTGGGGGGTTGTGCTGGAGGGGTCAAGTTTTCGCGCAATTGTATCTATTTTAGCAGCAAATAACACTGTTATGAATAAAATATGTTCTGCAATTTTCAATGAGATTTGACTCAAATATTGGCGGATATATCCAACATAAAGTTCTAATATCTTTATTTAGGTATATGGAGGCAAGGAAAAGTATTGACCCGATTGAACTCAGTTTAGACACAATGAAATACTATTGTCAGAAAAGGATTCTGTGTGAATTTCAATTTCATATCTTACACATTGAACGATATTTTCGGTCAAAAGTCAACTATTGGTATCGGGTTCACATATTCGGTACCTAGGGGCTTGAACAGTTTTGGTTGGATTTAGACAATTATTGGTCGAAAGGTAGCTTAAGGGAATTATTACTGCAGAATGTTACTCCGTTATATTAATTAATTCTTTAAATATTTAAAAAAAAATGTTCAAGCTTATATGTTAAGTAGAAACCCCGTAGTTTACTAGGAAACATAATTCATAGCTCGACCTCGCCCCGCACTATAGCAAAAACCCTAATTTCTAAAAAATTAAAGAAAAAAATTTAGTATTTTTAATGATTCATTGTTTTTCCGAAAAAAAAAACATAATAATGCGTGCTGAACGAAGTCTAGGTTCCGACTACTTGTGTGGCAATATAGTGGGCTGAAAGTCAATAATTTAATCGTCTTATTGTAATACGGTTATTTAGGTACTAAAAATATATATTTTGGGTAGCATCGCCGCAGTTTGAAATTCTCCCTTTTGTGCGATTTTTGAAGGAAAATGCTCCCATGTGCGTCGGCTACAGACATACATGCCCATACCATAACACTGTTCCCACAATGTTTAACAGTTGGCCTAATGTTTCATCTCTGAAGATCAATATTGGATTTCCGCCACACGTAAGCCATTCTATCTGAGCCGAGGTGGCTAAATTTCGACTCGTCTCCAAAAATTACAGCGTTCTAAAAATTAAAATTCTTGGTTTTCAGCTCCCTGGCAAAGACAACTCGGCTTAGTTGGTTTTTTTTTTGCTAATAAATGGCTTCTTTCGGGATACTCCGCTTTTGAAGTCATGCGCGCGTAATACCCGACGCATAGTTTGTGCACAAAACTATTTCTTTAGCTCCTACTGAATCTCTGTAGTTAACTTTGGAACTAATAGTCTGGGGTTTTCTGAAATTTTACGCACAAGTAAACGCTCGTCACATTCAATGAAAATTTAATTTTGTGCATTTCGACCTTTATTTTGAATGCGACTTCCATGTACGAAACGCTCAATTATATTTTACGAGTACACTGTCGCACTTCTTAAATTTACATCTCAGCAATTTTTCGCTGTGATTTTTGATTTTTTAAATGGTTTATGACCAACTCCCAATACTCAATCGTTGTACGGGGTCCATTTCACTAAAATTAGTTAACTAATAACTCGATACTCGAAAACACACTAAAAGTGGCTTCAAAATATTACTGAATGTCAGCTTTAAGAATTAGAAATGCCTACTAGTACCGTTACGTATACAACTGGCTATCCCTACAACATGGACAAGTGCGTGCATGAAATAAGCTGAGAGAAAAATTCCTAGAAGACAGCTGCAATTCATGTCTTTGTAGATGTAAGACTCTACTTCCACGAACTTTATTTTGCTTGCTACATTAGTAAAGCATTGTAAGACATGTATATGTATATTAATGTCCGATATCGGACCACTATAACATATAGCTGCCATATAAACTGTACGATCGGAATCAAGTTCTTATATGGAAAACTTTCACATTTGACAATGTATCTTCACCAAATTTAGTATAGGTTATTTTCTAGGGCAGAAATTTAATCTCCGAGAAAATTGTTCAGATCGGTTAACTATAGCATATAGCTACCATACAAACTGAGCGATCGGAGACAAGGGCTTGTATGGAAAACTTTCACATTTGACAAGATATACTCACGAAATTTAGTATATATTATTTTCTAAGACAACAATGTAATCTCTAAAAAACTTGTTCAAAACGGGTTACTATAGCATATAGCTTCCATACAAACTGGACACATAGTTACTAACAGAAATGCACCTGTGAAGGGTATTTAGCTTCGGTGCAACCGAAGTTAATGTTTTTTCTTGTTTTAAATTGTCATTATTATCCATTTTATGACAATATAAGCTGATAAATTTAATCTGAATAAAATAAGCTGTGAGCCACTGTATATTACATACATATATTTGTCGGGTAATAATCAAAGGAGTAAAATTTTTCATAATAATTTCTATTAGGAAGTGTAAATTTTTTCACAAAAACGGTGCTTTTAATGAAACCGCCACTTTCTATAAATAAAATCAAAATATTGACTACTCCTTCGATCATTTGTAATAATAATAATTTTTGTCATTTTATTAAATGGTGATGGTTTGACTCCTACACCTCTTTACTACAACTCAAAAAATTAAAATCACTTTAACAGTCACATAACGTATGTATGTAAATAAGTATTTTCAAAGTACAGTATTTTGTAAATCCACCTTATGTTATCCGTTAACTTATTTTTCGAAAAATAAAACTTCAATTATTTTCATTATAACATAAATAATAATTATCACATAAATATAAAACTTTAACAACAAGTCGGTCAATTGAACGATCTATCAAAACTTTGTATATAATATATAATATAATATATATCGAGCTTCTTAGTGACTCCAAGCTTCTTCAAATGGTTTATAACGGTTTGATGACTACTATGCCGGTCTCTTTCGACCAATTCAGCGATTTTATCGCAATTTTCGACGACAGGCCTTCCGGAGCGTGGCGCATCTTCGACCACCTCTACACCAGAACGAAAATGTTGAAACCATCGTTGTGCGGTGGAAATGGAAACTGTATCGGGTCCACAAACTGCACAAATTTTATTTTCGGCTTGAGATGCATTTTTGCCTTTATCGTAGTAATACTGTAAAATATGCCGTATTTTCTCTTTCCAAAAAGGTATAGCATGACCCGATGTGACGAATAAAACTAGAACTAGGCGCTCTCAGCGCCAACTAGCGAAAATACCGCAAGACTTTTTTGACAACCTAATATATCAAATTGTATTGTGAACCTAGGCGTATGAGTAACACAAGTTTACCTATGGAACCAAATAAAATTTTCTTTATATTCTTTTAATTCATAATATCATATTAGCAAAATATTCGCATTTGAGATTTATTATTACATTACATATCATAAAAAAAATATTTACTTCATACCCATAAATTAAATTCGTTAATAATTTGCTTAAACTAACTTACAACTAGTTAAAAAGACACTTTATAAGTCGCCTACAAATTGCTTTTATATATATTATATTTGCTAAATAAAATGTGTTGGCAAGATTTTATTACCTTTGTTTTATTTTGGACAATTAAAATAATGGATATTTATGATATATCAACTATATGTGCCAAACTGTGTATTGAAATAAAGTATGTAAATTCGTAACTTAATATTATGGCAGTTAAAATTCCTTTAGTGTTTGTTGTTTTGAGGCCATTTGCATCATTATATCGTAGATTATTTATATTATTGGCAGATAAAAATGATTTGCATTCCAGCAAGACACAGTGGCGCGTCAAATCTTGGTGCGGAAAGGGCTTCGTTAAAACTAAGCATCCGCATTTAACTATTATCTAATACACACGAAACGAAGGACATGTCGAAATAGTGTACTCTACTCGAATACTTTACTATGAAGGCGAAGATCGTCATATCGGTAGGGAAGTTAGTTGCCTTTGTTTTCTAAAATCGCCAAGTGTGATCTATGTCGACTTCGTGAAGAAAAGCAAAACAATCACAGGGACAAGGACATCTGCCGAGTTACTGGACCCATTGAAGACAACGCCTCCATGTTGAGCAAAGAAAAAGGTAATTTACAGATATTTTCAAAGTCGCCACATAAAAGTTTTCAGTCAAATAAGGACTGGAGTCCTTCAAAATCAGACAGTTTAAAGAAGTTTTAGAAAAAGAAATGTTTATGCAGGACTTGAATGCAGAATTGTTCATACATACGCCTTTTCGTTTCTCCACGCTTTGGAGACTAACAAAATGAACAAACTATAACAGCTCTTCACTCTACGTAGGTTTCCTTTTATATTTCGGAATTTGGCAACCCTACGTATCATCAGAATTTTCATTTATTTATTTATATCATTTTCATATTTCACAATATTTTTATCGATAATTATAATCTTTTGCTTAAATGCAAATTAATTTCTGTATGTAAATCAATTTGTTTATTTTGGCTTATTTATCTGGGCTCCCGCGCAGATATTACGGCACGCAGCACAAAGTAAATACCGAAAGGATTTAATTATTTGTTGCTTTAAGCGCATATTAAGTTATGCAAATTGCACAGACAACGGAGCAAAGGCATTCAAGATTAAACTAAATTGAACGTTTTAAATTTTAAGTTCGCAATTATGCAACATTTTATGAAGAATGATAGGATTAAACATAAACGAAATGCTCTTACAGATACGAGATTACTTATGTCTTTGCGATTTAATTTTGCTTGTTATAATTAATTAAGCCACAGTATTTGCTTTGACGTAAGTCCAATTAAATTTTTTCTTTTGCCAGCGTAAAATGGACTAAGGATTTCAAAGTAAAAATAGTTTTATGGCTAAAATTGATGACACAATTCCATAGCAACGGGAATAATTTTGATTACTATGCGGTGTACGCCACTCACTTTTTTGTCAACATTTCCATAAAAGTCTCCAAAGGATTATAACAATCATTTAATTAACGATTTTCAAACTCAATGCTCCTGTGAAGATGTTGTACGAATAAAAGGAAGTGCATTAGTTTTGCATTAAACTAAATCCCTTATTTATAATTGTCCGGTTAAATATGCTCGATCACTATTCACCATTTTGAAAGTAATTTCATAAAACCTTCTCATAGAAAAACTCATCCATATTGGTAGATACTGTGACATTCGATTATTACAAGCTTCTCTTGAGGTGATTTTCTCAACTGCAAAATCAGTCGCCATAGACAGGAGCAAGTAGCAATCGGTTAGTGTCAGCTTCCGACTATAAGGTGGATACACATGAACCTCTCTACAAATCTCGCAAAGCTTATGGTGAGTCCTTGTCAATGTGCGTCGCCTAACATTGTCCGGATGGAACAAAATTCCTCTTTTATTGGCCAAAGCTGGTCGCTTCTTGGCGATTGTTTCCTTCAGACGATCCATTTGCTGACAACACAGGTCCGATAAATGTTTGGACGTTGGTGAAGAGCTCATAATTTATAATTTCCTGTCACGCCTGGCAAAAATGTACCAAACATTCCTGACTAGCAATCCCGGCTACTACTGAAACGGTTGGAGTTTTATTAAAGTATGCCTCTTGCATAATGCTTGTATCTTAGCATTTTACCAGGTCTTACTTTTTTGACTAACTCTGAAATTGGCTACTTAGTATGAGACATATTCAATAAGTTATAATTTGCAGTAATCGGTATTTAGTTCAGACCTAGTTTGTGTTTACCTCAGATAGATTAAAAGATAGTCTAAAACCCTAGAGCGATCAGTTTAGTTCATATTAGAATGAGGTTCGAAAAAATTGGTTTAGATATAATAAGGATCACCTTCGTGCGTTAAACAAGATTCTTGGAAAACATGTAACGGACTAGTATTATTTGGGTTAATTTTGGAACATGTTATAAACAATACCGTTTTACAGCCTACTACGAGTATACCCTAAACCATTTCTAATACATAGATCACTCACGTACATAGGATACTCATGGATAATTCACTTATACAAGTCTTGTTCGTGGAGTTGGTGAAAGTAATGAACACGTAGATCAGGAACCAGCCCCTCCAGTTTAGACGCAAGATACCATTTTTTACAAATTAGAACTGAAGCTGAAGGTCCTTCCCCACCAGATCTCTCTAACGGAGTGGAGGTCTTTCTCTTCTTCTGCTTCCATCGGCAGATACTGAATCGAAAAGCTTCAAAACTGGAGTGTTTTCGACCATTCAGACAACATGACTTAGCCAGCGTAGTCGCTGTCTTTCACTTAACTATGTCAATGTCGTCATATATCTCATACAGCTCATTGTTCCATCGAATGCGATATTCGCCGTGGCCAACGCGCAAAGGACCATGGATTTCCAGGCTGCCATTGTTATTGCTGTTAATGCTGGTTCCAAAATAGACGAAATCATCTACAACTTCAAAGTTATGACTGTCAACAGTGACGTGGTATCCTAGTCGCGAGTGCGACGACTGTTTGTTTGATGACAGGAGATATTTCGTCTTGCCCCTGTTCGTTTCCAAACCCATTTGCTTCCTTTCTTTGTTCAACCTGGAAAAAGCAGAAATAATGGCTCGGTTATTAAGGTCAATGATATCAATATCATCGACGTACGCCAGCAACTGTATATTCTTATAAACGACTGTATAAAAAGAGGGGTCATTCATCCGATGCCATTTGGATCTTTTCATTGGGCACGTTTTTTTACGTGGCTAATCCCACGGTTAGGTTAGGTTAAATGGCTGATCAAAAGATCGCACGTGGACTACTGTATGTACCACTTTGTGAGGCTATAGAAAAGAAAACCTCCTATGTATGAATTATTAATTAGCAAACGCTTAGTGGACAATAAAAACTTGCCCAGGCGCTGACCTCCCAAACGCGAGACAGTCAAAAAGAAAGTTTTGAGTTGTTTCCAGCTTATCTTCTTCCATCCAGTTTCTGCAGATGCCGTCTGGTAGAATTCCAAGCCTTACTGCGTGGATGCCATAGATAAATATCCCGTTAAAAGCCTCAAAAAAAAAGATCGCTTGAACTTTTGCCATCGAACTTAGGCCAAAAAGCTTTTGTAACAGCGCATGCCAAGCTTCCGTGAAGCCCAGCTTTTTAGTAGTAGATCGCAACGACCCGCTGTGGCATGGTACCCATACCAGTATTATCGCAAAGTAATTCGATTCTGTTGATAGCAAGGCTAGGCACTTTTTGACCGGCCCTAAGCGCACAGTTAATGAGTTCAAGATTAGTATCGCCTATCAGAGTGACTAGAACTACTAGAAATGCCAGATGACTCATATTTAATAGGCTACGCGGACGGCATCGCAGCAGTAATCACAGCAAGGGATACGGAAGAAGCGCGAGGAAAGCTGAACCAGGTCATGATACGGACGCAAGCATGGCTCGACTCACACAGCCTCCAGCTTGCTACGGAGAAAACAGAGCTACTGCTGCTAACAAACAAGCACATACCTCTCGAGATAAGCATGCACACGACTACGGATACTCTTAGGACAAAAAAAGCAGTTAACTACCTGGGCGTAAGACTGGACCCCAGACTAACCTTCTGGGTACAAATCGCCGCAGGAAAGGCAGCGAAGATCACTTCTCAACTGAGCCGACTAATGGCCAACATAGGAGGCCCTAGCCAAGAAAAAAGAAAACTCCTAATGTCGACAACAATCAGCGTTTTATTATACGGAGCTGAGATATGGGTAGATACGCTCAAAAAGGAAAACCGGCATAAGGTAGCGGCCAGAGTGCACCGCACTGCAGCCCTCAGAGTTGCATCAGCCTACCGAACAGTGTCCGGCGAGTCAATTTTAGTTATAAGCGGAAATGCCCCAATTGACCTTCTAGCATACGAAAGGAAAAAGCTGTGGGAGCTAAAGCAGTCATCCGATAACAACAAGAGAGCAATAGAACAAATAAAGAAAGAAACAATAATAACATGGCAACAGAGATGGGACACCGAAAGTCGCGGCAGATGGACGGCCAGGCTTATAAAAGATCTAGACTCATGGACAGGGCGAAAATTCGGAGAGGTAGATTTTTATACAACCCAGCTGTTATCCGGGCACGGGTACTTCAAAAAGTACCTCCACAGAATGGGAAAAGTCGAAGAGCCGTCATGCCCATACAACGACGCGACAGAAGACGACGCTGAACACACATTCTTCGAATGTGTGCACTGGCAAAGAGAACGCACCGCCGTAGAGAACCTGGTTGGCCCAATAAACGCGGACAATGTAGTCAGCGTCATGTTGGAGAGTGAAGCAAACTGGGGGATTATCAAGAAATTCGCTGCACTCTTGCTACGCAGCAAAAAGTGGGACCTGGACGCAGGTGCGCAGATGTAAATCTCTCAATGAGAAAAATGGAACGCCACCCTGAAGTAATGCAAAAGCGGTTCCAGGGTGGGCGACGGTTCCTTAGAGGGGGGGTTTTTAGTGACCTGCAAGTGGCACATACCGCTGCTGTGACGACAGCACCGATGATGCGGAAGGCATTTTCCACCCCCTCACCCGCAAAAAAAAAAAAAAAAAAAAAAAAATCAGAGTGGATGGTCACTTCTCCGCAGGAGGCTGCACTCCGAAGCAGTAAATCTACTACTACTTTTATGGCTGCAACTTCGGCCTGAAAGACATAAAATGGTCAGGAAGTCTAAACCTGGAGTTGATAGAGAGCTCCCGACGTAGACCCCTCCACCAACCTTCCCCTCAAGCTTTGTGAAGAAGCTCACTGCGCCTCTCCTCCAATGGCTTTTTCAATTACTTGGGATTTTCCATGATCATGTATGTACATACATATATGAAGTGACAAAGCCATGAGACCTCTTGTGGTTTCAAAATAAAGAAATTAACAAAAGGTAAATATATGGAAACTGAAGTAATTCTTCCGCCAGCGATAATTTGTCTACCAGTGGATGAACATTTCAGCCGAGTCTTACCATTGTCAAGGCCCATATCCACATATGTATGTATACTTGTACTTTTGAGTCTGTATGCTTTCGCAAGTGTATGTATTTGGTGGCGTTAAGCAGACGCCATTAAAGCTCATTACAAAAGCCTGAGTGCTTTGGACATTAACAAGGCATTAAATCGCTCGGTTGACTGCTTAAACTGTCCGAGCTGATAATATTGCGAAATCCGCGTGAATTCGTTAATTCAAGTAGACGCTTTTATTTGCTGATTTCTCATTTCGTGTGGCGTCGTTGTTTTATCACTTTGCAAGAAGCCGCCACATGTGCAATGCCCAATGACCCATTCAATGGGGCATTCCATTCTTATCCTTTCACACATCGCGTCAATTGTTGTTGCGCTCGCATTGTTGTTGCTCGCAACGCGCTTATCCACTAAGAGTCGATGTGTGTGTGAGTGGCTGAGCGAAGACCTTCCAGCGTAATCGCGCTGTTTATGTAACAAACCAATTAAGCCATTCGTTGGCAGTCATCGTATTGTCGCACGGTCGCCCCGCTCACTCACTCACTCACTTACTGTCGCTGGCATCGGCCACAAGTGCAACATTGACAGACTTGTTGCTACTTTGCGTCTGCATATATGCGCGTGTGTGTGTTTGTAGTTGCTTTCGGCTGTGATATGTTGCAAGGACATGGCATTAAATAGTCAAGAAATTGAATCGTTGGCGAGTCAAATTGGCGCCGCTTCAGCAAGTGCTGTCGGACATCACATGCATATATAATACATACACATGTACATATATACTCAATTACAAGCACACAATTATTTATATGAATGTAAATTCGTTCCATGTACGAGTATGTACAACTAATTTGCATGTGTTCACAGTCCGTTATAAGCATTCTACATTGATCTGTATATATGTATTTCAACATTAATACCTACATATGTATATATATTTGTAACTTCATCCATGAATGACCATTGTCCATTAGCTCTGCTACATTGCAACTCTTCAGACGAGTGTGTGCATACAATGTTCGTGTAATTTGCTCTGAATGTTATGTCTGAATTTTTAATACAATAAAAAGGGTATTAACGGTATTTGCGTGCTATCTCTTTAGCTGTATGCTCTCCATTTTCAATGGAGTACCAACACATTTTTATATACTAAATGGCAAATGTGTTGTAAGAAAAATGTTTCTTTAATAATTTAAAACTTTCCTTCACAAGATCACAAGAAAATATGTCCACACATTCGATTCGCAATTTTTCCACTATGATTTTGTATTATATTATCGCATATTTATATGCCAAAGCAACAAGAGCATCATACAATTGAGTTTAATACAAAAGACCTCCTTAAAGCGATATGCACTTGATCTTCGTTTTGCATGATTAACTGGGAGAGTAAATTTCAAAAAAAAAAAAAAAAAACTGGTGCGTGGAGTCTCTACGCGCGGAGTGAGACTTCTTAGTGATATTCCAAAAAATGCATATCATTTTGTATGAAAGAAAACTAGCTAAAGGGAAAGGATAAAAATATGGTGGAGTGATCAACACATTCTTAAATTCACATTTTATACATTTATTGTATTATAAAGCAAAGTCTAAATCAATTATCATCTCTTGGTTCTGACGGATAGATATCTATAATATTTACAATTGGATTATGATAACTAAAATACGATGTGAAATGTCTTACATCTATTTTATCTATATTTCTCGCGTATACCGCATCAATAGTCGTACCTCCTTTTGTCATAGGATCTTTTCTTCCATTGATCATTTCTAATGAAAATTTCTCTCTGAGGAATGCCAGTCATGGTTCAGCTTCTGGCAATGAGAAATTTACATTGAAATCTCCCACAAGGAGTACCGGTTGTTCGCTATACTCTACTGGTTCTCCGATAACATCTGCAAGAGATTGCGAACCTGCAGTTGACAACGGTAATAAAGCTTTACCGATGAATAATTTTATATCTCTCTCATCGATGAATTTGAACTTCTGTCTCTTCGTTGCGGAAAGGAATATGCCGCGTAACTATCTCTCTTTTGTACTCTGCCAATTGGGTTGTCATATTATAATTTGTGTATCTTACAACATGGTGTTTAGTCAATTTCTTATATTCATTATTGGCGTTGCATTTGTATTTCGCACAAAACTGCGCCAGAGTTAGATCGTTCAATTCCTTCGCTCGTTGCTCGTATTTGTCGAACACATTATCCTTCCAAATGTCTGTGGACTCGTCATTAAGCTCCGCCAATTCTTTGCGTGTTTTTTTCAATCTCTGTCGGTCTGTCGGCCACGACGTTCGGATGAATATTACTGATCTAGAGACTTCTGACATTGGTTTACGAAGTAGCCACCAAGCTGCTTCTTGGCTCGGAATCTCTACTGAGTTCAATAAGTCGACACACATTTTTCTACTGATTTCAACCACTCCAAAATCCGAATATTTTTCTGTGATTTCAATAATTTGTCTCTGTAAATTACTGATCCCTCGGTTAGATTTATTAACATAGTTCAAGACGTATGAACTACAAATCCACATTCGATTTAAAAATTAAATGAATTGAATGGATATGCCATTTCTCCGCTGGCGTTCTTTTCAAGAAAATCCATGGGCGGTTAATACCCACAGAAAGTATTTTATGGTACTGTTCATCCGAAGTTATATTGCTTTGATAGAAATCATCAATGTCGTTTTAATCGGCTATTTCATACTGAGACCTTATTTTCTTGTAACAACTGGCGTAACTAACGAAATTCGGGTCTTCTGTCTTCATAGGGACGAGTATTTCTGTGGATCGAGAAGGCAGGAAAGGTGTAAATAATTAGTTACGCAAACAAATCTTTCGACACTCACCTTTGGACGAAATCGAAAAGAAAAACGTTGTTGAAGTGGTTGACGGCTAGCGTATGTATATGCGCACGGACCGAAAACAAAAGAGGCTCGACGCCGTCCGCCAGTCCCTTTTGTTAGTTGTGTGCTGGTGTCCTCGTGTGTGGTGTGAAGATGTGGTGTGTATGTTGAGGATGTGGTGGGCATCATGCCGAGGTGTGAGAATGCGGTGTGTAGAGTGGGATGAAAAAAAATTATCCGCATGATGCCAATATGTTGAGTATGGTGTGTATGTGTGGGGTGTAGTGAGATTATATTAAGAGGGGGGCGCAGAAGCTGATTTAACCAAGGTGCTTCAAATCGACATTTTTGTGGCAGGTTACCTCTTACTTTTTTATAAAACGTAAATGTGTGTTTATGTGTCTGCAATCTGAAGTTTCCTGATGCTTCAGGTGTGTAAAATGCCGATCAATGATATTGCACTTTCTCTGTCTTCTTCCAATGGGCGCTTCGGTGCGTTCTCCCGCCAGAGTAGAAAGTGGGCGTGAGGACTACCACAATGTTGAAATTCGGTTTGTTTGAAATAGTGAGACTCATTGACGTGTGCACTAAATTGTCGAAATAGATGGCACGGGTTACAGCGTCCTCGTTGATTAATGTACTTTTATGCAACCAATTCAATTGAGCGGCTTCGTCTTCAGAAATGACCCTTTCATCTTTAATTTTTTGTAGCAGTTGTAACAGCAAGATCCACCAATTTCATTTGTACTCATCGTGAGAAACAACCGTCCGAGTTGCCGAATCAAGGCGAATAGATCTTTTTTACGCTGTGACCAATAATATGCAGAGTTCGGCATTGACTTAAGAAATGCCAGATTTGTGTCGAGGCAATTATGGATATACTCTTCCGATTCTATTTTTTGTCTCGTCACTCTTGTTTCATTCCAGATAAACTTGAAGGCAACAGTCAGGGATGAAGCAACACGAAGTCTCATATTTTTTGCAGCCACATAAAGCAAATAGCGAGGAGTAACCCCACGTCGATCCACTCGTCTTATTTCACTCGTTGCCATTTGGAAAGGTGTAACTGAAATTCCGTCTCGAAATGTTCTCATTTGTCTAAGATATATACTAGGAGAAAACAATTCCTCGGCATAATCATCGAAGAGCAGACTTTTTGGAATTTGAGTTTCTCCTGGCGCAAGTCGCAAATATTTATCTACATCTCATAATAGCGTTTGTTGCTGGGCAGTGAGGCTATCTTCGATTGTAATTTGTTGACTGATTTCGTCGTTTGGCATTTTCCCATCACATATTGGTCCATTCAAGATCAAGATGGTATAGGATTTTTGCAATCTAAAATCTTGCAAGAGCAAGAGAATCCTCCTATGGTATATGGTGCGGAATCAAATTTCTGGGGCCGAAACATTGAGGATGTTGACAAAAGACTTCGGTGATAATTGTGTGTTGCGAGCAAGTGTTTTCGATTGTTAAAAAATTATTCAAAGAGGGTCGAGAACGTGTTGGCAACAAACCACGTCCAAAACCATTAACTTCAACTGATGATCAATATGTCAACAAAATAAAGGAATTATCGCTTAAGATACGACGACTAACAGAAAGAGATATTACTGGCATCGTTGGCATTTCGAAAGGATAAGTGAAAGTCATTTAGAAAGATAATTTGGGCCTAAGAAATGTGAAACCATGATTGGTTCCCAAATCACTCAATTTTTTCGAAACACAGCATCGCGTTAACGTCTGCAAATCAAGGCTTTCCGCTTACTAGGATGTCATGAAACGATGACGATGCGGCGATGAGTCTTGGATCTATGCTTACGACCCAGAAACAGACGATCAGTCGGCCGTATATCGTGGCAAAAACCTTGTCAAAGCGGGTCATACATCAACGTTATGTTGACAGTTTTTTTCGAATATCGAGGCGTAGGGTTCTCCGAATTTCTTCCGACCAGCCAAACAAGGAATACTATTCGAGTGTCCCATACCGCATTGATTCTTTGTGAGTTTTTCGCCAAATTTTCAGCCAATAACGCGCCGCAACCACTGTATTCGCCTGATTTAGCTCCGTGTAACTTCTGGATATTCGGCAAAATCAACGATCGCTCCGTGGAAACCGTTTTAGGCCATTTGAAGACATTAAACATGAATCACTACGCGCATTGAAGGTCATTCCGGAAATTGACTTTAAAAATTATTTTGAGGATTTGAATAAACGTGGGCAAAGTATATTGGGGCCAAGGGGGATTACTTTAAGGGGAGCGTAATCGATTGCTATTCTTCTCCTTTTATTTATGCCAGTTTAGGTATGCAATGTATACCAGTTATCATGCCGGTGAAAGCCTTTTGAATGGCCTCTACGTCCGCATAACGCAAAATGCAAAATGCGACAAATCGATGTTTTGGAGATGTTAAATTCCATTTCCCTGAATTTCAATTGAATTTCGGCTGATTTTTGATGAACTCACACACAGTTTCTGTGGAATTTCCGGTGATCACGGATTTTGATCGGCCCACATGTTGATCGTCATTTATGTCCTCACAACCTCTTTGAAAACATTAAAACCACTCGGGCACTCTTCTACGGGATAGGCAATCATCGCCATAAACTTGTTTTATCAGTTGAAACGTTTCGGTAAAAGTTTTACCAATTAAAAAAAAAATAATGTTGGCTCTTTATTCGAAGCTCATTTTTGCACCGATAACACAAACATACTGACGCTTCAAACGCAATAACTTCACTTCCAATAGATGAAATGTCATGAAATTCTCACTGGATAATCGATAAAAATTATTATGTAGGATATATTGGGAGCGAAAAAATGGGAGAAATTATTACATTAATTTTTGATGTTGTTCAGGTATACTTGAGAAGCTGCTTTCAAGCAATTTTATGCATATGTACAGAAAAAAAGATATGTGATTTTAGCTGAATGTGTGCGGTGCCACGCTCATCGTCCAAGTTTGATCCCGGCCCTTATAAAGCCGTCTGTATCATTTGGGGTGTAAAACTTAATGTCTCTGGCACATTTAGTTAAAGATTTATCTCGCTTATATCGGGTGATTTTTTAAGAGCTTGATAACTTTTTTAAAAAAAAAAACGCATAAAATTTGCAAAATCTCATCGGTTCTTTATTTGAAACGTTAGATTGGTTCATGACATTTACTTTTTGAAGATAATTTCATTTAAATGTTGACCGCGGCTGCGTCTTAGGTGGTCCATTCGGAAAGTCCAATTTTGGGCAACTTTTTCGAGCATTTCGGCCGGAATAGCCCGAATTTCTTCGGAAATGTTGTCTTCCAAAGCTGGAATAGTTGCTGGCTTATTTCTGTAGACTTTAGACTTGACCTAGCCCCACAAAAAATAGTCTAAAGGCGTTAAATCGCATGATCTTGGTGGCCAACTTACGGGTCCATTTCTTGAGATGAATTGTTGTCCGAAGTTTTCCCTCAAAATGGCCATAGAATCGCGAGCTGTGTGGCATGTAGCGCCATCTTGTTGAAACCACATGTCAACCAAGTTCAGTTCTTCCATTTTTGGCAACAAAAAGTTTGTTAGCATCGAACGATAGCGATCGCCATTCACCGTAACGTTGCGTCCAACAGCATCTTTGAAAAAATACGGTCCAATGATTCCACCAGCGTACAAACCACACCAAACAGTGCATTTTTCGGGATGCATGGGCAGTTCTTGAACGGCTTCTGGTTGCTCTTCACCCCAAATGCGGCAATTTTGCTTATTTACGTAGCCATTCAACCAGAAATGAGCCTCATCGCTCATCGGACACGGACGCGAAACACATTTCGAACCGAACACTGATTTTGGTAATAAAATTCAATGATTTGCAAGCGTTGCTCGTTAGTAAGTCTATTCATGATGAAATGTCAAAGCATACTGAGCATCTTTCTCTTTGACACCATGTCTGACATCCCACGTGATCTGTCAAATACTACTGCATGAAAATCCTAACCTCAAAAAAATCACCCGTTATTAGTTTTCAAACCGTTATATGGCGAGTGGCCGCTATTTGTATCTGATTTTACGATTTTGCCACCATGTCGAAAGAGATAGTGGAATGATTGGTTGACAAATATGGATGATCTAGCTTACATTGTTTAGGTGATATGTACATTAAACCTATTAGAGGGCAGGCCACGTCTATTTTTCTGAAGAATTTGTCCTCCTACAATCCTTTTTACCAAATTACAGTTTTATATCTTAATTTGGCATTTTATTGATTTTCGATTAATGGTGGTTTGTGGGTGTGGTCATGATCATTTTGCCAAAAATTTATTGCAAAGCTAAACACGTACGAAACAATTATCATGTGGCACAAGACCCCTTTTATTTTGCCTCTGATGCCAATTTTTCATAAAATCAGCGTCGTCCGTAGAGGCCCTTTTGAAAAATATGATTCCGAAAAATGGAAAATGGTTCTTTAGCCGTAATTTTGCATCAAAAAGCCAATAAAAAACACCCTCAAATATTTGTTTTATAAAGCCTGAACAAAATAAATTTTAATTTTAATAAAATTTCAAAGGTTGTCCTTTTTAGTTGGTTATAGGCTACACATACATATATGTGATTTAATTTCTACTTCGTTTTAGTGATTTAGATATAGACATCATTGTTCATTATCCTTACTACAACATTTCCGACAAAATTTATTGAGATATCTGACTGAGTAGATATGAGAAGTACTTCAACAGGGAGGATTAAAAAAGCTTTATTCAACATATACAAGTATGTGGGTAATATGATCGATCACGTTAAGTTATAATACCCAACCAACATACTACTGTGCTAAAAAAATAAGGTGACATTGTATTTATTTTGAAAATTCTTTATTTATTCTTCCAAATAAATTTCATCCTCTTCAAAGCAATCCCCTCCCGATGCAATGCACTTATGCCAATGGATTTTCCAATCTTCGAAACACTGGTTGTAGTCATTTTCCGATATGACCTTCAGTTCCGTCTTCGCTGCGGCTTGAATCTCCTCTATCTTATAAAAACGGTGTCCCCTGAGCGGTCTTTTGAGCTTGGTGAACAGCCAGAAGTCGCACGGCGCCAGGTCAGGTGAATACGGTGGTTGCGGAACGATATGGGTTGAGTTTTTGGCGAAATGATCACGAATTACGAGGGCAGTATGGGATGGTGCATTATCGTGGTGTAAAAACAAAGAATTGTCTTTCCACAATTCCGGCCTTTTTAGGCAGATAGCGTTAATATTCCTTGTTGACTGTTTGACCGATTGGAAGGAATTCATAATGCACAACACCACGATAATCGAAGAAAACAGTCAACATGACCTTGATTTTTGAGCGACTTTGGCGCGAGATCCAAGTCTCATCGCCAGTTATAATGCATTTCACGACACCCTGGTAGTCGGAAAGCATCGTTTTACACACTTCAACGCCACGCCTTTTTTCCAAAAAATGCAATGTTTTCGGTACCAGTCGAGATTTGACGCGCTTGAGGCCCAAAACATCCTTCAAAATGGTATTGACTGAGCCTTTCGATACGCCAACTTCATCAGCAAGGTCTCTAATTGTTAATCGACGGTTTTTCAACACCAAACCTTTGATTTGTTGAACGTGAGCTTCGTCGGTTGAGGTTGATGGTCGCCCTGGACGCTCTTCGTCTTCGACACGTTCACGGCCGGCTTGGAACTCACTATACCACTTGTAAACATTTTTTTAGACATAGCCTCATCACCAAAGGCTCTCTGCACCATCCTCAACGTATCCGCAGCAGAAAATTGGTTCCGTAAACAAAATTTAATGCAAATTCTTTGCTCAACAATTTTCGACATCGCAAAAAACGAAAAATTCACTTTTAGCAGCTCACAAAACGACATGTATCTCAAACACTAATGAATATTTTGACATGAAATTTGACATAAATGTGATTGACAGTACTACCAACCTAAAAAAAAAATAATAATTCTCCAAATCCGTCGACGCGCGCAGTTTAAATTCAAATTATTTTTTGGGCACAGTAGTATATATGGGTAATTTGATCGATCTCGTTAAATTATAATACCCAACCAACATACATAATTAGTACGTAAACAACTGTTTTTATATTTAATACTGAGCCAAGTAATAGATAAAAAGCAATGCTCACTTAATTTTATGATTACCAAAAACATACTAGTTCGTAGTTCTCATATTTAATATCAGGAGCCTATAAAAACATGGTCTGATATCCACCTTCTTCAGATGAGATATTCAATAGACCATCTGTGGCAAAATTTTATTTCAGTATTTTCAGTAATTTTCAGTAGTTCAAAACCATTTTAAAAAATTAAAAATTGTGTTATAACGGAAGTAGGCGTAGTAGTTGTCCAGTTGCTCCCAGTTTTGAAATGGGTTAAAATGAGCAGTTTATGATATAGCAGTTTATGGCAGAAGTAATAAACACCCGAAACACCCGCCTTTTTGAAAGCTTTTTGAAAACGCCTTCTCTTAGTCTAACGCATTAAGCCTTCTGCTAGCCGCTTGATTTGACTCCAACCTTTTTGAACCATAGATATTTGGATATTTCAATGCCTTCTACAGGCTAGAGGGGCCGGCATTTCCGTTGGCTGCCTTATAGACTCTCTTCGATAGTGTTCCGGGTGCTATGTCTGGATCTCGTCTCAAAATATGCCCCCGCAAACCTATTATCTTTTGAGAATTTAGGCCGTCAGAGGTATTTGTTTTGTGTGTGGCCATAAAAAAGGGTCAGAAATGGTAATGGGGCAGAAAATGCGGCAAAAATTCCGAAAACTTTTGGATGTGAGCGGGTACGAAATTTCTTTTTTGCAACTATATAAATGTGTTGACATAACATTGGCTTTGAATATTTTTATTTTTGGACGGCATGTAATGATCAAAGACCGCGTATAGGACGCCGAAAGCGTGTTTGTTCTACTTAATACAGTTGATGATATTTTCCTTTGATCCTGCAGTTATAATGTCGCCCAAGTAAGAAAGGGATTTCGAGTTCCATGCCATAGATATGTATGCTCTGTGTATTAGTATCGTTAATTAGCATTTTTTTCTTTTGCCGATGCCAACTTTGACATCTATTTTTGGTGCAGTTTCTTTCACAATAGCTAGTTTTTATCATATCAGCAATGGTACATATGTGACATTAAACTTATATATTCCCGGAAAGCCTAGGCATTCAGGCCGTTTATTAAGACCTCAGCTTATTCGTTTCGTTTCGTGCATAGCTTTTTCCATTACTACATCCAATTTGACGTTAAATAAAAGCGGTGACAGAACACAGTCCTGACGGACGCCCACCTCTACTTTTTTCAATTTCTGCGCTCTTTTTATACCCTGAACAGGGTATATTAAGTTTGTCACGAAGTTTGTAACACCCATAAGGAAGGGTCGGAGACTCTATAAAGTGTATATATAAATGATCAGTATGTCGAGTTTAGTCATTTCCGTCTGTATGTCCGTCTGTCTGTCTGTATATATACGAACTAGTCCCTCAGTTTTAAGATGTCCTTTTGAAGTTTTGCAAACGTCATTTTCTCTTCAAGAAGCTGCTCATTTGTCGGAACGGCCGATATCGGACCACCATAACATATAGCTGCCATACAAACTGAATGATCGGAATCAAGTTTTTGTATGGAAAACTTTCACATTTGACGTGGTATCTCCACGAAATTTAGCAAGGATGCTTAATCTCAAAAAAAAATTGTTGAGAACGGATTACTATAGCATATAGCTTTCATACAAACTATGTGTTTAACATAGTTACTAACAGAAATGCACCTGTGAAGGGTATTAACTTCGGTGCAACCGAAGTTGACGTGTTTTTTAGTTTAATCCTGATTAGGGCTTACAAAAAACCGTTCGTAGTAAAACGATTCATTCAATAAACTTTTTTAAATCGACTCCAATAAAGAAGAAGAAGAAGCAATTGAGAAAAGCTCCTCCAGTTGAGACTTGAGAATATAGTGATGGTCTAATTGGCGCAAAAACAGGGAAAAGATGTCTCTATTAGGCAACAAAGTTAAACTACAAATGTTCTAGCCATAAGAAAATAGGGTAGGGTTTTCTCTTCATCCTTGTGACTCAATCGATAGAATCACAAATTTTAGTAAGCCAGATGGTCTTCAGCGAATTTTATTTCTCATTGAGAATTCTAAGAAACTAATTAAAAAATGTGAAATAAATTGTTAAAGAATTTGGAGTGACATAATATAGGTTTACAATGACTGTTAAAAAAGCATAAGCATTTTCCAAAAATAAACGCAGTCCATCCGAAGCGAAAGCACAAAAAAGAGAAAGAGATGAAAAATATAAACAACAAGCGAAAATTAAAAGGACAACTTTTTGTGTAATTAAGAAACTTTGAAGCATGTCCTTACAAGCTGACGCTCTTCCAGTACTTCTCGCTTTCAGCATTTAGCTGCTCGTTTATTATGCTTGTTTATGTGCATGTGGCAACATTTCGCCAATGCGGGCATATTGAAAACTCGATGTTGATAACGACATATCTACAAACACATGTTACATACGTATTTATTGTATTATTATTTTGTCGCTCGCTATGTATTTACGGTTTATTTGTATGCATGTGTGTGTAGTATGTTTGTCGTCTGTGTTGGCATTCTTGAAAGTATTTGCACTACTTGACCAAATTACGGAAGCGTCAGCTGGTCGGTCAACAAGCCAACGGAAGGCCACATAGTAACTGCACGGAAGTCAAGAGAGTGCGAAGTAGAGAAAGAGAGAGCGGAAAAGAAAGTAGTAGGAGAAACCAAAGAAGCCGAAAGTATAGAAAATTGCACATTTTCACCAACATTTTCCATTATGTATGGCAATGTACTTTGGAGCGACAGAAATATTTTTAGAGCCGGCGCAAAATATGTTTCTGCAGAAGTTATGGCCTTTACGGGGCAAAGTGTTTGGAATTGTAGATATTATACATTTTAAGTTTTTTTTTCATTTTTAATTCTTTTTCTTCTTTATTGGTGTAGACAACTCCCTATTCTCCCTGTTTGCCGTCAATTGTCGATTCCAAGTGTGACCAGGTCCTTCACCACCTGATCTTTTCAACGCAGTTTGGGTCGTTCTCTGTTTCACTCGACAGGTACTTCGTCGAATACTCTTAGATCTGGAGTGTATTCATACAATCGGACAACTTGACCTAGCCGGAGTCTCTTAATTCACTCAGCTATGTCAATGTTGTCGTATATCTCGTACAGCTCTTCGTTCCATCGACTGTGGTATTCGCTGTTGCCAATGCGCAAAGGACTATACAAAGTTCGTAGCGTCAACTCATCAGATGTTGTCATCGTCCATGCCTCTGCACCATATAGCAGGACGGGAATAGTGAGCTATTTATAACGTTTTGTTTTTCTTTGTCGAGAGATGACTTAACTTCTCAATTGCCTACTTAGTCCGAAGTAGCCCCTGTTGACTAGAGATATTCTGCGTTGGATTTCGTGGCTGATAATGATGGTTCCAAGATAGACGAAATTATCTACGATGAAGTTATGACTATAAACAGTGACGTTGGAGCCTAGTCGCTAGTTTGACGACTGTTTGTTTGATGACAGAAGATATTTCGTCTTGCCGTCGTCGGTTCACTACCAGGCACATTTGCTTAGCTTCTTTATCCAACCTGGGGAAAGCAGAACTAACAGTGCGGCAAGCAATGTTGGCTAATGATATCAATATCATCGGCGTACGCCAGGACACTGTTGTAAAAGAGCGTACCTTTTCTATTCAGCTCTGCAGCTTCAGCAGTAGATTGAAGAAGTCGCACGATAGGGAGTCGTCTTGTTTGAAACCTCTTTTAGTAACGAACGGCTCAGAGAGGTCCTTCATGAAGACTGCAAGAAATGTCTAGAGCCACGGACACAATGGAACATCACTTGTGCACTTGTTCCGCGTTGACAAGATTACGCTGTAGGGTTCTGGGGTCTCCGCGATATGATACACTGGCAGAGGTATCGATAGTGAGACCCAGAGTCTGTTAAAATTTGCGTCAAGCACAGGCATCTTAAAGGATGACTACTGGATGATTATGGTGTCATCTTACTTAACCTATCAGCTGAGGTGAACGCTGATGGCAAATTCTAGCATGTTTAATTATTTCGTCACTCAACTAAAACTGTAAAAAAAAAAAGTGTTAACCCCTTTCATATCATAAAAAATAATGTAGAATTCATTCCAGTTGGAGCACCCTTTATGTTTTTATGCACGCTTTTTCACAATAGCGTGTCATTGCGCCATTAAAAACTTAATTGTGCGAGAAAAATCGCAATGCAAGAATGTTTTGGAAATTATTAACATTTCCGCTTGTCGCAATTTCTGCGTTGTCACATTTGGCTACGTGATGAAACCCCCTTACGAATGCTCAAAGCTTTGGTTCAGATCTAGAACAGAATGAAATCAGTTCGTGGTGCTTTAAAAATGTCGATTTCTTCTCTCGTATCTCTTTAATTATATTCATTACTATATTTATTACTAGTTCATAATTATAAGAAATGCAATAAAATGAGACTTTTCAACTCTTTCTATGGGAAAACGGTGCGAATTAATTATTATAAAACGAATGCATTTTCCTAATGGGCTTGTGAAAATATCCCTTTATGACTGTGTTTAATTGTATGCGTCCGACTATAAAAATGGAATGTTCTTCACAGAATGAAATTGTCCAGTCATTGCGGTATGCGGCATGTAAGAATGTATTTACGTCTGCATTTTGACTGTATTTACTGTTGTAAACTTATTTCGAGAAATAATCAGAATGTTGCTTCTAAATTTCCCAGTCTAACTTCTACTTAACCATCAGAATTGAGTTAAGGAAAGCGTTTATTTAAAGTGAAATTAGAATCGCAAAGAAATGGTAGAATTTTTAAAGGTGAAATCAAATAACCATATGAAAAGACATTTAAAAAATGTTCAACATTGTTATTACGGTCTAATGATCTATGAAATTTATGGAAAAAACTATGCCCGCTATGAAATTAGTGAGTACTTAACGGGTGACAATTCTCAATTCTGTGCTGCGTATAACACCCGTGGATATAGCCGAAAAGTGTAGAGCCATAGAAGTTGCTCTCAGGCTTAGAGACTTAGATAACTGCAAGCAGCGGTAATTTGGAATCCTTGTGCACTTGGATTTAATTTTAATAAATACTTGTGTAACTAGGTCATCTAACCTAGTCTTGGCAGGTGAAATTTGCGGGTAGAATTGGTGAACATTTTTCTTTTTAAATATTACAACATTTTTCCTGCGAAATTGGCTGTCATTAAACTAGCATCAAGTAAATCTTCGTAAGGCACTAGCTTTTAAACTAGCAACTATTAACTGCTTTAGTAAAGCGGCGATACTAGCCTTGAGTTGGGTCACCTAGCTTGGGATTTAAGATAAGTAAAGGAGGGTCCGCGGAATAGCAAGAAACTGCAAGGCTATGAAGCTCCCTAAGTCAAAAACTTTAGTATATTTAGTGTACTATTACTGTTCGGCTGTCGAAGTTAATGCTCTCCTTTCGAAAAGAGGCTTTACTTCGTAGCAGTATGTTTACCGCCACCTTTATAATAGCCACTTCTTCCAGAAAACACTACAATGGTTCCGTGGCCTAAAACTAGGAATGACGAAAACGCTTACAGGAAACTCTGCCTCCAAACTTCTCTCTAAGCATTGAGCCATTCTTGAAAACGCGCACAGCAACTTTTCCCTATCTAAATATCTGTCGGCGGTATGTAAGAGGAGAAAAAGACGTCACGTGTAGCCTCTTCGCCGTATCATCCAAGCTATCAGAAATGCAGTTGAAGGAGGAGAGAGGGGTCCTTGTGCGGACTCGTTCATAAGTCCAACTTCTTTCAGCCTAAGAACGTACTTCGATTGTCGAACGTACAATAATATTCAGTGCTATTGTTGGTGTAGTCCACAGTGCACCAGAGATGCCGATGAGAGCCGCTCTTTAGACGCTTTCAAGCTTCTTGGCAAGTGTAGCCTTTTCGAATGGCCCTCCCCAGCCGGGTACACCGTAGAATATATCTATATTGGTATATATTTCATCTCAAACTTTTCCAGGACTTTAATCACTGCCTCCGGCTGCACGTTGACGGCGCTTACATAAGGCTGAGTCTGGACATGGCACTAAATCGTGCAAAGCAATGTCGACCGGCCTGCCATTGATGAAGGCATGCTGAACCTTTGACAATTTTCCCTCGATCCGTGAGTCTCTCTAAAATTTTAAACAGAAATAATGATAGGCTGATGGGTCTTAAATCTTTGATACCGACATGAGAGCTATTTCCACCTTTCTGTACCCGCTACATTAATAAGACTCCAGACCTTTGGAATATGGCCTATACTCACATAGTTCACGTAAATGGGGACCGGCCAGTTGGATGATACCTTGACCATACGCTTTAGTTGCGCCGATATGATGCCATCAGTTCTCAAAGACTTGAAAAGTTTGACTGAACACTGATCCAGGTGAGATGTTTATCCTAAAGGTCCAAAAAGGCTTAACAATGATTTCAAAGCTTCCGCAGTGGTATATTTAGATAAGGTTTCTTTAAGGGGGGGTAGAGGTTTTCACTTTCGAAAAATAGATTCTTTTGTCTTATCTTATTGTTTAATATTTCAATAATATGTCCTTAAACTTTCAAGTCGACAGAAGTAATATTCTTAGAGTTATCGTCTTATTAGTCTCCTGGCCTTTAACGCCCTAACTCTAATAGCTGAGTTCGGTCGGGATAGAAGTGCAGCTGAGACGCGTTTTTCTCAAAACTAATTTTTCAAAGTCCGTGCTCACTGTCATTTCAAAACTACTTGATAGATTAATTTCAAACTTTGAACACATTTTTAACATATAAAATACCGCCCCCCCCCAACGTTTATTAAATAATTTTCTTTTCATTAAGGGTGTTTTCCACCCACAAAATGCCGGAATTTTTAGTGGAAAATAACAGTTTACACTTTAGATGGCCGCCAAAAATTTTTGAATGCAAAAAAAAAAAAAATCAGAGAACGTTGGGGGGAAGATTTGATTATAGTTTAATTATTTTTTTGGTTTTTTATTTTCGGATAATTTTTAACCGACTTATGGTGAACACCGCAAAGTGGTTTTTCTCAAGACGTCCTTCGGGAGAAGCTCTGTTACCGGCTTTTGCCTCAATATTTCTACATGAAAAAATTACCTTACTTTTTCAAAAGTGTGCTTTATAATGTACAAAAGGTCCGAATAAAATTGCTCAATCCAGATTTGAGAAATAAATTCACAAAAAAAACCTTTTTTTTGCCTTGAAAACCCTAACCCTCCCCTTAATAATAAAATACAATATTTTAAAGTTTAGCGGCCCATTTGAATCAGCCCCATTAGTTTATCTTTAAATGCGTTCTTCTCAAAACAACATTTTTTAAATCTTCTTAAGTGATAACTTGGAAATATTCATATGATCCCATCTCTATAAAATTTTTTCAACATATTCTGTTTGATCTTATCAAAAATTGGCAGGCAGGAAGAGACCAAAATATTATGTAAAATTAAATTTTTTTGGAACTGCCGCCATGTAGTCAGTTTTAATTTCCATGATTATACAGAAAATATATACCAGTACATAAATTCTATTTCATTGTTTCAGTTTACCAGTACATGACTTATTGACGTGTTTGAAAATGGCCTTATTAGAGGAAATTTACTAGAGTTTAAGTTTTTTGATCATGCTGATCTGGTCTCACTGAGGTTATTGAAAAACTCTGAGTTTAATTTAAGGGATTACATAGATTTTCTCGAGTAATAAACAGCCTTTTTTCAACATTTTTGCTCATACAAAGAATTAAATATTTTATTAGAATTTAGATTTTATTAGAACTTTTTACCTGTGTAAAATTCGAAAAATCTTGCCAACCGACTTCAAAAACACAGTTTCGAGAAAATTACGTTTAGAGACCCAAACATTGACGAACATTTCAACTATACAAATATGATCAAAATGTATTATTCGTCACAGGTCTCTGGTACTTAGGTATTAATTAAGAAACATTTTCAAATGTAAAATAAATATATGTAATTCCCAAACTTCTATATTTTTAATAATATGGCAACGATATATAGTAATAACTTTTCTTCATTAATTTTAACATCAGCGGTATTTAATTCCCCCGCATTTAATTTTTTAAGAGCTGGAAAAGAACCCAAAACTAGATATCAATTATACTTGTATATACAAAAAGAATATGTTATAAAAAAAATGTGTATAAATATGAATGTCATTTTACAAATTTATATTTTTAATGTATTACTAAAGGTTAATGCCGTATGTTTTGTGTTCTTTCAGGTGAAGCAATAAAAATCGTAATTCAAAACGACGGCATTACCCCTTCGTGTTTTGCTACATCGTTATTGCGACGTTTTCTCCTTTGCGATCACGGAGGAGTAGATGATGTGCGCAACAAAAACGAATGCACTCTCCACACTCGCGCTACAAATACGATAACGCCCCTCCTGGTGTGGAATAAATCATTTTTAATATTAAAGCAAATAAGCTCAGTGTCATCTACAATTTTCTTTTGCAATCGGTCAGCGGTGAAATCTCGGGTCATTTCGCGATCGTGAAAAATAATAGCAAACGCATTAGTAAAATAAGTAAATAGCAATATTTAGTGTGATGTAAATTTGTAAAAGTAATGCTTAGTGAAAATAAAATGAAAATTAGTTTTGTGAATGATAAAATGTGGGAAAGTTTCTGGTGTATAGTGTTAATGTTTCAAAGTGAAGTGTAAAAAAGTGCAATAATAAAATAAAAGGCTAATTTCAATAGTCCCAAAGCTAAATCTTTTTTTTCGTTTATGATAAGTTTGTTAATGCAAAGTGTTTCAATAAATGTGTGTAAATATGTAATCATAAAAGTGATTAGTAATAAAATTGGTGCCGAAATATTTTTCGTAGCGTTCGTTCGTTCGTTTTTTCTCTTGTTTGCAGTTCGTCATTCGTTGCTCTGCGTTAAATAATGGCTTCGAGGCTTTCAGCAATGCAGGAGACTTGAAATACTCTCAACAGGTGAGTGGAGTTACAGGGTGTTTAGATATACATATACTTAAGTATTTTCTTACTCATAAATTAATAATGTATGCATACGAAATAGAATTGGCTAAAATTTGGGCGTAGCAAAACAAAAAAAGAAGAAAAATTTAATTAATTTAATTTACAGTTTCTGTGTGTTAAAAAAACAAAACAACAGCGAACAATCAAAATTAAATATTCCGAAATTAATTAGAATTAACATTTCGCGTTTGCGTGCTTTGAGTTCTACAATTTTAGTTATTTTTTGAAACGAAAGTTTATTACTATTAAAATATCAACATACTTTAGTATATTTTTTATAGTGTTTGAATGAAATATAGTTAGTTACAAATAAAATACATAAATCCTTCCATTTTATTTCTCACCATTTTTCTCTTTAACTTGAAAAATATGTTTTCTATTTACTACTCAAATTTTTAAGTTCATAAATTTTTATTTCTGATTTGATTGTGACAAAAAAGTACCTGGAAATTTTAAAAAATTAATTATTCTTCAATATTTATTTTGTTGCCTTCAAAGAAATGCGCACCAGATTTAATATCCTTATGCCAACGATTTTTCTAGTCCATGAAACACTTTTTATAAGCACTTTTTTATCTCCTTCAATGAGTTTTGATTGATATCTTCAATCAACTGAAAACCGGTTCCATTCCGATGATTGTTGACTTATTGGAATGTCGAAGTCATGCACCCATTCCATCTCATCAGTAGTTATAATGCTCTCCATGAATGTGAAATCGGAATTCGCAAGATCAAGCAAGTCTAAAGAGACCTGTTGTCATCTCCCTAACACTTTTCCTACGATTTTCAAGCACCATATCCTTCACTTTTTTAATATTTTTTTAGCAGTTGAAAATGTCAAAGATCAATCAGAACGATGCTTGTCTTCAACAATCTTTCGACTATCTTTGAAGGCTTTGTATTTTTTCTTAGGCTAAATCACTGTAAGCCTTTTCCAACATTTTCAATGATTCCGCACACGAAATTCGGGGAGAAATAAAAATTTTTAGACAAAATATATCTTCGATATTCTTATCCATTGTAAAAATCGCAACGCAATACTAAGGTGTACCGACTTAAGCAAACACTGTAAACAAACAGGTTGACAGCTCATATTTAGCATTGTATTTAAGGACAGCCCTACCAACTTACCAAAATAGATCTTTTTTGAAACTTCATTAATGATATAATAATATGTATGTGATTAGCTGTCGATACCGTCAAGAGTCGAACAAATCAAAATTATATTTCGTTCCCTTACAGCGTTGTATCTTCACAAACACCAAAAGCGTAATATTTAACTCGAATTAATTTTTTAAGTGGTTATTCCCTGTTGCAGTTTTATAAATAAAATGAATGCTAAACACGAAATTGACTATTAAAACTATATAAATGCTAATTTTTATTTCAAACTCATCAAATTAATGATCGAATTTAATATAGTAAAATCATTTATTTTACAATATTTATTTTTCGTCTGAATTTATTAAAAAAATCATAATTTAAGTTAGCTTCCTGAGCGAACAGGCAAACAATGTACCCAATCATTTACAAAATTATAAACATTCTGATTTAATTTATTGATAAAATATCAATCAGCGTCAATTTCCATTAACACCTTTCATATAATGATTTCAATATGATTATGCATATCAATTATTGTAATGAAAGCGGATATTATTATTAGCATATAAATTATTAAAACAATTCAATGACATTTGTGGAATGTGGAATGACATAAACACGTACATACATACATATCAAGGTATAATGCCCTCCAGTTAAGTTGTAATAATGCAGAGGGTAAAAAATATTGCAAATATAATTGGATTTTTAAATCAAGCATTAACGTTTAAGAGAAAAAAACTGGACACATGTTATGACTGCAACATGGCGGGGTAAAAAAAAGCAAAAATAATATTTTTCCGTACATATTTAAATAGTAAATAAGCGTTAAACGATTAACGGTTGCACATTTTTTTCATATTTATACATATGTATGTATGTATATTCGGTCGAAATATTTGGCTTGGGGAAAGAGTCTTTTTTATGAAATACAGAAGTAAAATCATTTGTCACAATAATAATAAGATTTAACTCGTTTAATTCAATATTTTTAGCGATTTAGGATAGTGTCCTTGGAATCGCTTTTCTTCAGGTTTTAGAATTTAAATTTATCTGCTTTTAACACAGATGAATCACTTAGCTTCAAGATTTTTCAAATAACAGGTGATAAAATAATGGGTCATCTTTTTTCAATAGCCTTTTTTGACAGATCACGCATTAATCGTGTCAAGTTGTCATGTTGTTTTTGTTAAGTATTGCTTGACATTGCATCGTTTATATATCGTTCAACAGTTTGGTGTGGTTTGTGATTCGGTGGAATCATCGGACCAAAATTCTTCAAATATTATGCCGGTGAGAACGAAACCGTGAATGGCGGTCGTTATCGTGCCATGATAACAGAATATTTTATGCTTGAAATTGAAGCTCGTGATTTCGGCGACATTTGATTTCAACAAGACCGCACCACTTCCCACATATGGATGGATCAATGGATTTATTGAAAGAACACTTCGGAGAGCAGAAGATTTCACGTTTTGAGTCGGTCGATTGCCCACCAAGATCGTGTGATGTCACACCATGAGACTTTTCCTGTGGGAGGATATTAAGTATAAAGTTATGTACACAATCTGAGCTGAGACGTAGCTGCGGGCAATATGCGAAAAAGATAATCTTCAAAAAAATAAATCCCAAAGTATGTTCTTTCGAAAGATAGCACATCTATTCCCCATTTAATTTGAAATTTCTGTGTTTTTTCTTTAAAAAATTTGGGAACCTCGAAATGAATCACCCATTTTAAATCACGGTCTTTCAAAGGCTAAACATCTTTTCTATGAAAGCGCGCAACTGTTGACGGGTTCCCAAGTGTTGATTAGTTCCTTAAGTAATTTGGGTGGTTTCAATTCTTGGCATATGTACTGCATGACTTGAATGTCACAGTTTACTCAAGATACCTCGAACTGTTAAACCGAGCATAGCAGTTTAGAGTGTGATTTAGTTTAGTAAAGTCTTCCTAAAATATTTCCACTTCTGCTTACAAGCTTTGTGCTCGGTAATCTTCTTTTTTACGCGGTTATAGAAGAGTTTACAACAGCGCACCAGTCGCTCGCCCTTTTCGCTGTTTGGCGTCAATTGGATATTCCAAGTGTAAGCAGATCCTTGTCCATTTGGGTTTTCAACGGAGTGGAGGACTTTCCCCTTCTTTGCTTCCCCCGCCAGTTACTGCATCGAATACTTTCAGAGCTGGAGTGTTATCATTCATTTGTACCATATCCTAATCATCGTAATTGCTGTCTCTTAATTTGCTGAACTACAGCTCATTGATCCATCGTCTGCGGTATTCGCCATTGCCAATGCGCAAAGGACCATAGATCTTCGGCCGAACCTTTCTCTCGAAAACTCATAACGCCGACTCATCAGATGTTGTTACCGTGAAACCTCTGCCTGCTCAGTCAGAACTAACACCTGTTGGCAAGGGTTATTCTACGTTGGATTAAGCTCGATAATAGTGAGCTTAACACTTGTCTAGAAGTACAGCTGTACTCGTAGTAGCACCATTTCCATATTAAACTTGTATGTGTGCCTGGCCACAACGGAATTGTAAAGAAGGGCGCTCATAACCAAATTCCATCAGGTTAGGAACGAGCGGGGGTTCCACTATCACCGTGTATTCGGGCGCTCGAACCATAGGCTTCGTGCGAGCTCAGCAAGCGTTGATCAGCAATCAGCATCTATGGGTTTGCGAAAACTTTCTGGTCCAGAGTGTGATACAAAAGGACCATTGATCCATTCCTTAGCTTATGTACTACATTCTTTCGCAGTGATAGACACTCCTGCGCTGAGGCAAAATATTTTGGAGAATTCAACTTGTCAAAGTTGCAATGAGGAAGATAAGTTGGAAATATCTAGAAAATTTATATTTAAATGTCCAGCTTTCGCCAGACTAGGGCTGAAGCATCTTGGTTGCCATACTTTATTTTTTTCTAAATATGATAAACTCTGATGAGCTTCTCGGAAACTTTTCGTGAAGTTCGAAATATACATAAAATTGGAGGATATCTTCGAAATTTAGAACGTTAGTAAAATCACTATAAGCTAACTTTTACTACCGAAACTTTGATTTGCTAATGAGAACCAAATCAAATAATCAGTCCCCATAGACAGTTTCTGTCTCGAGAACAAACCTTCTGATGCGATAAGCTGATGTTTTAGTGTTTAATAGGTGGCAAATAAGGGTGAAATGTGTTAATGTAAACAGCAAACCTATATTTTAACAAACAGTGATGCCAACACTGGAATAATTTTTTCAAAGAGCCATTCCAACGCTTACAGATACGTATTAGTGACAGCAGAGTTAAATTCGTAAAATTAGAAAATTTTAGGTGTAAAGTCATTTATGTATTAAAGTATGCTCATTTTGCACTGAAGCAAACATTAATTTAAAAGCAGCTTTTCGAAATCAAAACCGTATTGTTACTATACTGTAACAGTATCCTTCTAACACATATTTAGCAGCCAAGACACATATACGCTTAGTATATGAAAATGGACACCAACTTCAAAGTTAGATGCCTTGGCTGCCAGCTAAACAATGTTTACATTTTTTCAGCTTTTGAAAATTTTTGCAAATATTTACACACACAAAGGCGGGTTTTTGTGCAACTATGTGAGCAGTACGCAGCAAGAAGTTTGTCACCGTCATAGCATACAGTGGGTTGTTACGAAACAAACATCCTTAAAAATTTATATAACATACATATGTACATCATGGATCTGAAATTTTGCAGAAATACGTTTCTCTCTGAGCAGCTGCAAATTTTTTTGAAAAAATGGTCGCTATCGGACCACTATAGCATATAGGTGTCATACAAACTAAACAATAGGAATCAAGCTTTTTCATTTGATGAGATATCTTCATGAAACAGCTAAAGTATATAGCATACAAGCTATCGATCAAAATCAAGTTCTTGTAAATAATCTTTTTTATTTGTGAAGGATGTAAAGCTTCGATGCAACTGAAACTAATGTTTTTTTTTTGTTTCTTAATATTTTAAAATTTCGATATTTCATCGTTCGATTCCTTAAGGGGATATTCTATAACTTTAGGGAATATATTTCAGGTAATTTTTGAACTGTCTTAAAAAACGTAATTGATATTTTTACTGTATATTTTTCTATTAGCTATTTATTAGTAATCAAAAAGTATATGAAGAAATAAAAAATTTCGAAAATTAAATTTATTTGAAATAATGTCGCGCTGTGTGGAATCACGTAAAAGTTGGTACAAATTTGTTCACGAAATAACGAATGGCAGAAAAACAATTGAACTTTTAAACAGTTTCCTTGCCTTGTGCTGGTGATGTTCCAAGTCTTGTACATCTATGGTCCCTCTTATCATTGATAGTTCCTTGTATACCATAGACAGATAAATAGTTAATTAAACGCAATTTATATAATATACGAATTTTTCTGAGGTTTTGTTGATCTCCCAATCGAGATCTTTAAGAAGCTTTTTGATGAGGGAAATATAATTTAAAAATGGATCTTTGTAATCATATTCTATATCTTTCTTAGTTCCCTTTTATAGTATCGGCTGGCGGAACATAAATCATTATAATCAGAAAATTCTAGTGAGAAGAGAATATCTGAATTTATACTGGGTTTTTTCAAGATCATTCCTATTTATTCATTCTTGATTTTTGTAAAACAACTCGAAACAATCGGTATTATCTCCCCCTGGCTGTCATATAATTGATTAATTGTTTTCTTTTTTTTATAGTAGGAGGAAGCATCGAAACCCGGAGTGCGGGACTTTAATCGGCTAAACCTAACCTACTCCCACCTCATGTCTCTCCCACGGGACAACTGGATAAAGTATTACTTCATTGGAGAGAAGAAGACGTTTAAGTCTCCTCTATTGCATGGACTAACTGACGCCTAAACTGTTCTAAATGTCTCAATTTTGTCATAATTAGATTTGCCGATTTAGATTTAGAATTTCTGGTACCGCAATGTTCAGAATTTTGGAAAAGGACTTCGATAATAGTTGTTTGTCGCGAGCAAGTATTTTTGATTGTTACAAATTATTCAAAGAGGGTCGAGAACGCATTAACGACGAAATACGTTCAGGACGGCAAAACAACGTCAACATCTGTGAAACAATGCTTTCCCACTACCAGGATTTCATGATACGTATTATTACTTAATACCCATGAGTCTTCGATCTATGCTTACGAATCGGTCGAATATCGTGATAAAGGTGAGCCGAGGCCGAAAACTACATCTAAGCAGGTCAAAAATCAAGGTTATGTTGACAGTATTCTTCGATTATCGAGGTGTAGTGCACTTCAAATTCCCTCCGACCGGCCAAACTGTCAACAAGGAATACTACTTGAGTTCTATGCTTTGTTTGTACGAAGATGTTGATAAAAAGAGGTCAGAATTGTGAACCGACAACTATTGGCTTTTGCACCACGATAATACACCTTCGCTAAATTTTCAACCAACATAGTGCCGCAACCACCGTATTCGCTTGATTTTGCTCTGTAAGGCTTCTGGCTATTCAGTAAACTCAAACGACAGCATCGAGGAAATCGTTTTCAGTAAATTGAAGACATTGAACATTAATCGCTACGTGCATGAAAGGCTATTCGGAACATTGACTTAAACGACTGTTTCGAGAATTGGAAAAAACTTTGGCACAAGTGTGTTGAGGCCAATGGAGAATTTTTTTAAGGGGAACATCATGAATTGTGTAAAATAAATTAAGAACTATAAAATTATAAACAAAGTCTTACTATTTTTTGTATCTCAATTAAATATTATATGTAAGATCTAAAATACATATATTAAAAGACATCAGTAAAGCGAGATTAAATATAAATAATTTGGGAATTGTCGGTTATATGTTTCTATGGCCCTTAAAATATGAAAAATTTTTATTTAATTTTATTCTTACTTTTTTTGTGGCAATTTAACTACAATTAGTTGCATTGATACTTTAATAGAATGAGAGAGTTAGAAGTATGAGTAGTAGTGAAAGCCGTTTCAATAGAAATAGTTCTGAGTTAAAAAAAAAAAAAAACACTAACAGCAACAGAGTAACACTACTCTTTTTATACTCCGAACAGGGTATATTAAGTTTGCCACGATGTTTATAACACTCAAAACGAAATGTCAGAGATCTATAAATTGCATACATATATCAATGATCAGCCTGACGATATGAAACACTACACTTTTTTCGAAATCTGTAGCTGTTGGAAACTTGTGTGTCACACTGTGCGCCACACCGAAGGCCGTGACTGTCCTCAAAGGCTGGGCCGGAACGGCAGCAGGGCATTAAAATGCTAAATTTTACACGCGAAATATCAAAGCTGTGGTAGTTAGTATTTTCTCCGACGTTGGCATGCAGCAACGCAACGTGCATGTGTGTGTGTGTGTGTATTAGTCAAAAAATACAATGCATACTTAGGTGTTGAGGTGGCCTTACTTGCGGGGCGACGCCGTCACGTATACGCCCAGTTGCACAATTTGAGTGCTGTTTTTATTTCCTTACAAGTTACTGTATTTTTTAGCTTTTTATTTTATTTTTTTTGTGAAAATGCTTCAGTGCACGCTTTGCAGCTGCTAGTTGGCTGTATGCCTTTCATTTAATACGGTCACGTGTTCATATAGTGGCATGTTTAAGGCGTGATGGCGACACTGGCTGACACTAATGGCACACACGCGTGTAGCTTTGCAGAAATTGTTCAAAACAAAAACAAATTAAAAATGAAATAGAATATAAAAGTCTGAAAAAAGCATAGAAACACAAATTTGCGCCAACATCGCGTCACCGGTACACCGATTTGTGTCACCAAAACAGCAATTTATTTCAGTTTTTCGCGCGCTGAATTTCTGAATTTCTGACGCTTTGACTTTCACTTTTAAACTTTCACTTCTGAGAAATTCCACGCCAACGTCGCATGCATAGTATGTTTGGTCTGTTAAACTTACGTTTTATTTATTTTGTTTTGCTTTTCGTCTCGTGTTTATTCGCTGGTGTCAGCGCTGATGTCTACACAACTACTTGACGAAGCTTTAATTTGTTTCATGCCAGCCTCAAATTACATGCCAACTTAGTGCTCAGTCATTAACGAAATCTAGATTTATGTTTACATTTTAATTTACCACAATGAATTTGGCTTCTCCTTGCACTTCCGCTGATTTCACTTTCACTTTGGTGCGCCTTCGTTTTTGGTTTGGTTTTTTTTTTTTTTTTGGTTCTCGGTAATTCGTAAAAGTTTCGGTTGCATGCGATGCAGTTTGTTGACTTTTGTGCCACGAGCTGCGGTAATTAAATTGTAATTATATAACAATTTGCACTATTAACTGATTGCGAAAAGTTTGTGCACCAAAAATCTGGCAAAATGCAGGTTCACACTGCTGCTGCATTAGCCTTGAAATTTAATGCGCGCTTGAGAAGCGCTGCCGGCAATCGGCTTCATAATCTGCAAAGGCAAAAAAATTTTCTGCAGAATGCGTCAAGTAATTTAACTTCTTGAGTAGCAGCTGAAAGTGGTTATTTAGGATTTTAGCTTGCTGGAACTTAACTTGAAGTTTACCAATACAATTTTAAGAGAAATAAAAGTGTCAATCGTTTTGATGAAAGAAAATATAGTTTTTATTACAATAAAGCATGCAAAGTAGGAAATAACAAAGTTACTTAGTTGCTTCTAATCCAATTGAACTCATTTATACGCTACATTCTAGTTCAGAGGCCAAAATTCTGGGCATTCTTGAACATTCGAAAACGATCACGAAATTGTTGATCCTTGTGGGCAAAATACTGTTTCAAGTGGTTTTTGACGTTCTGATTTTAGGTGAAAGTTCTCCCATCCAAAAAACTTTGCAGAGAGTGAAACAACTAGTCTGGAGAATATGATGACTGTAGTTGCACACCTTATTTAAGCTGCAAAATCCTTTGGCGAGTCATCAAACTTGTGTCTCGCATCATCTTGGTGGATCAACATACCTTTTCTATTGATCAATTCCAGCCTCTTCTGTTTGAGTGTTGGTAAAGGCGTCAAATAAACGATCTCTTTGAAATCCCACCATTTAGGAAACATAAACTTTCTTGGTGACTATTGGTCTTCGAAGTAACTTGAACTGGTTCAGATGTTTTAGACCGTGATCTTTTGCGCTTTACATTCTTTTCACTTCCTAAGCTTTTCGATTCGTTATGAGGCACTCTTATGTCAATCATCCTAGCCGTTTCTTGTGCTCGTTAACGTTCGTGTTAGACAAATTTCATCCTTCAGCAAGATCTTGAGTTTTTATTCAACGATTTTCATGGACCCACGACTTTATTTTATTCACAACGCCTTCAAGAGTCGTTACAATTTTAGCTGAGTCCTCAAAAATGAAACTTTACAAACCAATTTTAGTATTGGCGTTCATATTTGCTTCATACATATGACTTGAATTAGACTTTCTTGAACTGCATTGTTGTCTTTTGAATAATTAAATAGCAAAAGACCCTTTAAATTATGTTTGCGATCTTCCCCTTCGATAGGGTACCAAACAAAATTTACTCAAAAAAAAAAAAATTGAAGAAATTTTTTTTACAAACAAGCTTTAATAAATTAGCTGTTCAAATACATAACAGTAAAGCAAAAGTGGTCAGATGTGTTGTTGGCTGCGAAAAAATCAATAAGATCAGCTGTTGCCTTTAAATGAAGGTACTTAATGAGCGACGATTTTTTTATCAGTTATTTATATGCAGTCTGTCAAGTAAGAGCGCAGTTGTGTTAATTTATAAAAAAAAAAATATTTTATGAAACTTTCATATTTATATATACATTGTACACATTACAAACAATGATGCAATTTGGTCAATAATATGTCCAGTCACCATCGGCGTCGATAATTGCCTGGCATCTCCGAGGCGTGCTTTCTGTTAATTTGACGGCGTATTCTAGTGGCAAGGATCTCCAGATCCGATGAATTTCGTAAGACAACTGCTTCAAAGTGTATGTGCGTCTTCCACGAAGCTTCTATTTAATATATGCCCACACATTTTTAAAAGGGTTTGCATCGGGCGACTGCGACAGCCAATCCAATGTAACGATGCCAGATTGAGTTTTCCACTGAGTACAGAGCTTGCTACGGTGTTTAGGATCGTTGTCCCCCTGCAGAATCCAATATTCATTTTTTCTAAGGAACCAACGTTTGGCAGATAGCAGTAAAGCCTTTTTGTAGATTTTTATAATTTTCGCGGCATTTAGGTTGTCAGTAAAGAGGTGCAAAGTGCCGAATCCCTTTATTCCATGTTTTACGGTCCGCTGAACAAGCCTATTGGTCGAAGTTGACCATGCTCGCGTGACGACAGAACGTGCCCATATACAACATTCATCAGTAAAAATGACATTATAAAAATCTCTATCAATATTCTCATGCGCCCAAGCGAGTCGCCTTGTCACAAGTTTTTCAATCAACAGAGGCTTCTTCATTGTGTTGCGCCATTTCAGATCATGAGTATGAAGAAGGGTTCGGATAGTTTCGTAGGATATATCGCAATCTTTTGCCATTAATTTTGCTTGTCCTTGCCGAAGTGTTAAAGCAGGATTCCGCAAAAACAGATTCACTATCCTTTTCTCATATTTTTTGTTCACTTTTCCTATCGAACGACGTTCTGGTAAATCATCGACATTTTTAGCCACTTTATATCGCTGTATCCACTTCTGTACAAATGCTTACGACTTTCTCATATATTTAGCAGCCGTAGATTGCGACATTTTGGGACCTTTCGGGTGGATGCAAAGGAACACTGCCTCGTAGCGCGACGCGTATGTAACACTCATGACGTTTAACGTGATTCTCTTTCAAAAGATCAACGACAACTGAATCTTTGTTAACAATGCATTAAGGACAAAGCTTCACTCTATCGGCTCGCGAAGAAATTAGAGGGAAATCTTTCATCAACTGTTGGTAACGTCGACCACGCTCTTTCTTGACAGACTGTATTTCAAGAGATTACAAAATAGTGGGTTTTTTTGTCATATGTTTTTTGTTTTAGAAAATTTACCATAATATTATACATATATATACACATTTACTTGAAATATGAAGATTATTTTATTAAATATAGTAGTCCTAGTAGTAGTAGTGGAAAAATCGACCTTCTAATATCAAATCCTACTAAATTGAAAAAACACATTTTAAATCGTAGACCAGCGGGTTACATACTTTATTGTTATGTAGTGAGTTAATTTATTGATTAAAAAAATTTCACAAAATCTCACAAAAATTCAGCCAAGTTTTAAAAATTTTTCGAGAATTTATTCTGCAGTGACTTCAATGTCATGATGTGTGTGCAGCAACGCCAAGCCGAGCAATCTATCTTTCAGCATGTTCGTCCTCAGCCACGTTTTGGTTTGGCGAAGTGGCGAAAAAGAGCGTTCAGAGCTCGCATTCGTCACAGAAAGGGAGCAGAATATGCGAAGAAAACCATGAATTGTGGGGTTTCCAAAGCAGTAGTCGGTAACTTGTTGTCTTCTGACTTTTGCTTCGGCCTTCAATGGCACTGCCAGTGATCAAGTAAGGTGAACTTCAAACGCCGCACGACGTTGACATTATCAAAAAAACTATTGAATCTATCTATCAAGCAGTCAATATGATTTGCCATTTCTTTTGGTTTTCAAAGCACATACTTTTTTTGAAAATAGCAAACTCAGTTAAAATCCATCCAATACTTCTCTAGTGAAGCGCATCTTCAAATCTTCGCCGATTGTAGGAATGTACACTAAGACCATGTAGTATTCTTCGCAAGTTCTCACGGAAACATTTTCGCGTTTCGTTTGTCGGCCGCCGATCCTTAGGTTTTCTTCGTCAACTTTCATTTCTGCCGCCATTTTTTTCGTGTCTGAATAAATGGATCAAAAATTTTCCTCATCTTGTTGTCTTCGATTTCGAAACGCTATTTGCAGCGTATCTATCGTATTTAAGGGGGTATTCTACTCTAGAATTTTAAAAAATTCGAATTTTTTCTTATATTTATAGTTTAGACCCTTAAGAACATATCCTCCAAGGGATTTTTGAAAATTAAAATTATTTTAAGAGCTACAGTTACTTTAGTGACGCAGTTCCTAGCCCGGTTCGGTCGTATCGAATTTTTTAAACGCGTTTTTCTCGAAACTACTTTTTTTCACACGGTACCGGCACTATCCCAAGTTCTATACAACCGATTTACTTGAAATTTTGTGTGAACCTTTTTTATATATATAATCCTTTATCGTTTCTTCTTTATCGTTCCTTCCAGCATTGTGTCAAAAGTTTTGTTTTTAATATTTAAAAAAAATTCAGGAATTTCGAAAAAAGCTTAAAAAAAATGAGTTTTATTTTCAGGCAGTCGCCATTTTTCAAAAAAAAAATTTTTTTATTATTTCCTGATTTAGGGACTATAACAGCATCATTACTGATTAATACTTTCTTTTGATTTTTTTTTAGACCACCAGGAGAGTCAGGATCAATATCACCAGGATGCACCGTTATTTTTACACCTGTCCCTCCCCCCTCTAATTATTTTAATTTTTAATATTTTTTGTAAATTTCTGTATTCTTAAGATATCAATAAAAATACCATAAAAAATGGATAGTAAAAATATTTTTTGGTTTTTTTTTTAAATAAAATTCAAAAAACTGCCCAAAATTTTATTCCTAGACTAGAATGCCCCCTTAATGCCTTTGCCAGGTCGATCGATTTTTTCTAAAGAATCACGCTAAGTGAATGAGTGAGAGATAGAATGTCATATAGGCAAAAAATACCAATTACAAATTGAAAATTTTAAGTTAAATGTCTTCAATTTCCGCCCTCTGAATCCGCCACTGAACAGCGTGTTATAAGTTTTGCTAATAATGGTAACGGCGTTTCCTGCCTTATTTCAAAACAATTAAGGCCCTATGATTCCGACACACCATTATCCGCACCAACCCGTACATTTTTGCATCTCCTGAACTACACGAGGATTAGACTCACCCCAATAGTGACAATTTTGTTTCTTGACAATGCCATTAGGTCAGAAATGGGCCTCATCTACGTAAATGATTATTCGAAGAAAAGCGTTGTTGACTTTTATAATTTCCAGCACCAAATCAGCAAAGACATTTTTATTTTAATTACTCAGCATGGCTCTGGATTTATCTATGTTTATTCGTAAAAATGTGTATTTAAAATGGTAGGCATTTATTCCATTGATCGATATTAATTTTTTTTGTCAAACTCTCTTAAAGAAGTTTATAAAGTATAAGTAATAATATATTATATAATACCGAATATATTTAATATTGCCACAATGTATGAGGAAAATTATAACTAGTCCCTCAATTTTGGAGATTTGAGAAACCGGCGATAGCAAACCACCGATATCGGACCAATAAAGCATATAGCTGTCCTTTTAACCTATAAGATTTCTCCTTATAACAACACCACGCTTTAGATCATGCTGTAATATTCTTCGATTCATTATTTTATTATATTTTCATACAAATGTAAATTCTGCGAAAATATGATTTGCTACTACCACCTACTCAAGTGTACATATATATACATGTATATATGCATATGCATTTGTTTGTGATAAAATTGCTAAATCAATCCAAAACATTAGCAACAACACCAAATAATTTATTAACATCAAATTAGCCTCAATTATGCAAGCCACTACAATTCACTATCGACTCCAGAGGACATTTATATTATCAATTTAGATGTGTCAATTTTGGTGAACCCTAATTGCTGTCAATCAACGGCTGCAGTGAGGTCATTAAACCTTTGTGTGTAGCTATGTCAGTCAGCACATATTTTCCTCAGCATTGGCTCGTACAAATCATTTATCATCATCGTAAAAGGCAATGCTTATGAACCAGCATAAAAGTTTGTGGTATCATAATGTTTATGACCTTTCATTTAGCGGACAGTTGTGAAGGAAATGCATTTTGTTCAATCAATAATTTATGGCTTTTTGCCAGCAGTGCCGAAAATATTCAAATATGTACGAGTATGCATTAAAGAGCGGTCGGTTGGAAATTATGTAGCATTGGCGGTCATATCTTATCAATAATGAGCTTTGAACAGGAAGAATTAAGTTACAATTTTGATAAACTAATTTCATTAATTAATTACTTTTCTAATTGTGAAAAGATAATCTCTAGAATCATAAAACAAAGACAATATCATTAACGCAGAAACTAGAAATAATTATTTGTTTTGAGCTTGGTTAGTACCTGAGTAGTGAATACTTTAGGTTTAAAAAAAAGAACTTTTTTGTAATTTTAAGTCAAAACATACAAAAGCACCACAATATAAGCATACAGGTAAATTGCAAGAATTAAGTTTTTTTTATATAAACTAATTTTATTATCTGAATTAATCTTTAAATTGTTGAAATTTGACACTAGTTTACAGTGGTTTTATTGCAAAAGTCAGTAAACATGAAACAAAAGATTCCATTTATTTATAATACCTTCGAAAAATTGGGTAGCATCGAAGTAAACAGAGAGACAAACATGCATGTCGTCACTTAAAATGAAAAACAGGGTATCATCAAAAACAAATCTAAAATAGCAAACAGATATGATAACCAATATATAACCATTTTATAACCACAGCTCAAATTTTGTTTCAATATGAGTGTATGATAACCAATAAATAACCATTTTATAACCAAAATATAAGTGTATGATAACCTATATATAACCACTTTATAACCAAACCTCGAATATAAGTGCATGATAACCAATATATAACCATTTTATAACCACAACAAAATTTTTTTTCAATGTGAGTGTATGATAACCAATAAATAACCATTTTATAACCAAAATATAAGTGTATGATAACCAATAAATAACCATTTTATAACCAAAATATAAGTGTATGATAACCTATATATAACCACTTTATAACCAAAACTCAAATATAAGTGTATGATAACCAATAAAAAACCATTTTGTAACCAAAACTGAAATTATGTTTCAATATGAGTGGTTTCTATTAAATCGTTTTTTCTTCGCCTGTAAGCTTGTGAAAAGTGATGTTACGACTTTTTGCATTTAAGGTGACGATATCTTTATTGATCGTCTGTTATGAGTTCTTACTTTATAATTTATGATTATAATTTAATTAACATTTTTTTAAGGATTTTAAGGAGATAAGCAGTAATCTGCTATAATGGAATGATCCAATCAACTTTGAAATCTCTCATCCATCGCTTTTAGAGCCTAGTAGTACAGATCTCTCTGTTGCTCACCATAATTAACTAAATTATCTGAAAATATATGCAAATGATTGTGAATATAAACTAACTTAATACCAATCCTAAAGTATATCAGCGTATTTCGAACAATTTCGTGCTTTATGATTACCCAGGAAAATTTCGACTATAAAATCTACACTTTACCAAGCTACACTTTTCGCAACAGTTATAAATTTGATCGAATCTATACCTTTCATGAACTACCATATTTGATGACCAACAAAGAGTACACCTTTCAGCATTTCCACCCTAAGATCGAAAATTGTCTGCAAAAGTCACTAAAACAGTATCGTTCTACGCCCAAGGCGTTGACAAGTTGTTTTATCCTTCCTAGCTTGTAAGTAATCAAGCAAACAACAGTGTTCGTTTCACAGGTGATGTTTCAGCTTCTTCACATCCATTGATACTGTGTACCGGTATCTTGGTATTTGGCGAAATCATGGTTTTTGAGTAGTCCATGTGAATTGCTTTTGAAACGGAAGCGAGATTTATGATTATTAAAACAGAACATTTTATAGACCGTAATTTTAGATATCTACACGTTTGATTTTTAGTAAAACCCTTGTTGTTGTTGCTGTAACGGGTATTTAATCCCCGTTAAGATGGTAAGGATTTAATGAATTGTCGTCGACGTCATGCAACGGTAGACCCAGTAAACGTGTTGTTTCGACGGAGTCAGACCAAAGGCAGGAGGTGTTAGATGAGTAGTGTTAGTGAGTCATGGAAAGAGTGTCATGCGCAGACTCATTGCACGCAGGAAATATATTAGATATCTCGGGATCTATTCTGAATTAGTAGGACTTTAACCTGCTACAGTATCCGAAACGAAACTGCGCAAGAGTTACTCTAATTTCTTGCACAACTCAAGCTGTTGGTTTGCAATGGGTGGTGGTTTGACTTCAAGTACGCCATTGTGAGAGGGAGTCGGTGAAGGTGTTGATGGCTCTACTGTGAATGACGGTCAGTGCTTTTTGGAAATTAGTTACGTCCGAAGTCTGGTCAGCGTAGTGTTTAATGTCGTCGAAGTTGTTGAGGAATGACCTGCATCTAAGAGGCGGTTCCGCTCCAAGAATGTGACTGCAGGGATGATTTCTGCGGACGCACCCTAGCAAGAACTAATTGGAGAGGAATTCATTACGCTCCTTAACTGCTCTATACTTAGACGATAATCGCGGTCATAGGAGGAGTGAAGGAGCACAGACTGTCAAAACTCATACTAAAAATTTTAAGTTTATTGACAGTCGGAATCTTAACGCCCTCGACTGCATTTTAAGGTCAAGTCGATACTCCATCTTCCAGTTTGTGGATATGGTCGTTATGGATTTAGTGGGACAGAGTGTTGAGTACCGTGCAGCGAGGAAGCGAAAAGGTCGGAGAGATAGCCGCTTACCTTTGAACACATTCCATCGATTCCGTTGCCCGACGTCAACATTGTGCAATCTCTCGGCCAATATGTTGAATTTTAAGGAAATTCGGAAAAAACATCTCTTTAAAAACAGTGTTTTCTCTTGCCTAAATGGACGAAGTCAGGGCATTACATCCGCCAGAGTAGGTTTGTTAATGAAATTCAGAGAGTTTCTATTTCAAACATTGTGTTTACTGTATACCATATATATCGGTCAATATGCAATATATCTTAGCAAAATCAATTGAACGTATAATATTGGATATATAGTTTTCTACCAAAAATATGCGATATATACCCACAATTTACTCAAATTTACATATGTATATAAAATACAGATTTTCATTAGTTCAGAATGAAATTGAGATTCCCCAACTTTGGTTGATGTTTTCCTCGTATTCCCTGTCCATTAGATTGAGGCCCGCTAATTGAGTTTATATAGCATATGTACATAGTACTGTGCCCAAATAAGGTGACATTTGAATTTAAACTGCGCGCGTCGAAGGATTTGGAGAATTCTTTTTTTTTAGGTTGGTAGTACTGTCAGTCACATTTAAGTGAAATTTCATGTCAAAATATTCATTACTGTTTGAGATACGTGTCGTTTTGTTAGCTGCTAAAAGTGAGTTTTTCGTTTTTTGCGATGTCGAAATTTGTTGAGGAAAGAATTTGCATTAATTTTGTTTACGGAATCAATTTTCTGCTGCGGATACGTTGAGGATGGTGCAGAAAGCCTTTGCTGATGAGGCTATGTCTAAAAAAATGTTTACAAGTGGTATAGTGAGTTCCAAGCCGGCCGTGAACGTGTCGAAGACGAAGAGCGTCCAGCGACGAAGCTCACGTTCAATAAATCAAATATTTGGTGTTGAAAAATCGTCGATTAACAATTAGAGACCTTGCTGATGAAGTTGGCATATCGAAAGGCTCAGCCAATACCATTTTGAAAGATGCTTTGGGCCTCAAGCGCGTCAAATCTCGACTGGTACCGAAATCATTGAATTTGTTGGAAAAAAGGCGTCGCGCTGAAGTGTGCGAAACGATGCTTTCCGACTGCCAGTGTGTCATGAAATGCATTGTAACTGGCGATGAGACTTGGATCTATGCTTACGGCCCTGAAACAACCGATCAATTGAGCGAATGTCGTGCCAAAAGAGAGCCGAAACCAAAAAAATCGCGCCAAAGTCGCTCAAAAATCAAGGTCATGTTGACTGTTTTCTTCGATTATCGTGGTGTTGTGCATTATGAATTCCTTCCAACCGGTCAAACAGTCAACAAGGAATATTATTTGAACGTTATGCGTCGTTTGCGTAACGCTATCCGCTTAAAAACGCCGGAATTGTGGAAAGACAATTCTTAGTTTTTACACCACGATAATGCACCATCCCATACTGCCCTCGTAATTCATGATCATTTCGCCAAAAACTCAACCCATATCGTTCCGCAACCACCGTATTCAACTGATCTGACGCCGTGCGACTTCTGGCTGTTCACCAAGCTCAAAAGACCGCTCCGGGGACACCGTTTTTATACGATAGAGCAGATTCAAGCCACAGCGAAGACGGAAGACTGAAGGCCATCCCGGAAAGTGACTACAACCAATGTTTCGAATATTGGAAAATCCGTTGGCATAAGTGCATTGCATCGGGAGGGGATTACTTTGAAGGGGAAGAATAAATAAAGAATTTTCAAAATAAATGCAATGTCACCTTTTTTTTGGGCACAGTGGTATGTATATCTCGTTTGAGTTAATCACGTTGATATTAATACTAATATTTCGTTTTTTTTTATTACTGAGGCACAAGTATTTCAATTCAAAACACTTCAGCCTTAGATGCTATAAAGAGTAATGAAGTAAAGATGTATTTTGGTATACTCGTCTGTGACAGGAAAATCTTCACACACACTTTTTCGCTGAGCAAGCGGCAAAGGCAGCAACGAAGGAAATTGGAAAATTTATCTCCGCTTTAAATTTTACGCGTCAGTGTGTCAAATATGTTGCCTAATATTCCCAATATATGTAGACACATTAGCCTACCACACAATTTAATAAATGTAAATTAAATTCAATAGCAGTGTTTTGGCTTACGCTTGTCTCCCCCGCGCGGTGGCGATGAATTTCTGGTTAATTTCCTGTCTCATGTCGCAATACTTCCGTTACAAATATTCTATTAATTTACAACACTCAGTTCTGCTTACAACGGTATAATATTACAACAACACAACCGCATGTACGTATTTAATTTCAATTAAGTAAAATTCTATATGCCGTTATTGATATTAAATTAATTTAAGAGGCACATATGAAACTTAGTACTCGTTTGCCCCTTGAGTGTGCGTTAAAACATTTATACCCACACTTGGTATTATCTGCATATAGAGCTTATAGCACAGATATAAATATGTCTACATATGTCATTTTATGATTTGCCACGGTGAAATTCAACTCTGGCAGGATTCCCACAAATACTTGAATACATATTTATACGCCCACAGTCCTGTGTGAAAATTAAATACTGCGTAAAACACATGTATGGGCCTAAATATATATAATCGCCAGTATTGATGAACCTATGTACATATATGCATGTTTGTATATACATAGATGCTCAGATTTCTACAATCTGCTTTCGATGACCTCACACTGTTCCACAGCTTTGCCGGTTGACATGGCATTCATATCCATTCAGACAATTCTAAAAACGAAATTTGTCTAACGACTACATATACATACATACATTTATTTATTTATATTGATATTCAATTTCATGAAGAAGCCTCGTTTGCGTTGTCTGGTTGATTTGGTTTTTGATATTAAATTTCTCTTGGCTTTTATTATTCTTAAATATGTAGCATGTTGTTGGAAAATGACTTAGCCACGTCGAATGAGAACATACTTTACAAATGTATACATACATACAGGAACATACATACAGGAAGTATGTAGAAGTACTAAGGAATCAATAATCGTACTGATTCTAAAGCCCTATTATTAAATAAATACTTTAATTTGATTTTTCTCTTCGTATTTTTAAACCTTGAACAGGGTATATTAAGTTTTCCACGATTTTTGTAACAGCCAAAACATACGTCTGATATTCTTTAAAGGTCATATATATACTACTGTGCCCCATAAGGTGGCATTGTATTTATTTTGAAAATTCTTTATTTATTCTTCCAAATCAATTTCATCCCCTTCAAAGTAATCCCCTCCCGATGCAATGCACTTATGCCAACGGATTTTCCAATCTTCGAAACACTGGTTGTAGTCACTTTCCGGGAAGGCCTTCAGTTCCGTCTTCGCTGCGGCTTCAATCTCCTCCATCGTATAAAAACGGTGTCCCCGGAGCGGTCTTTTGAGCTTGGTGAACAGCCAGAAGTCGCACGGCGCCAGATCAGGTGAATACCAAGAATTGTCTTTCCACAATTCCGGCCTTTTTAGGCGAATAGCGTTACGCAAACGACGCATATCGTTCAAATAATATTCCTTGTTGACTGTTTGACCGGTTGGAAGGAATTCATAATGCACAACACCACGATAATCAAAGAAAACAGTCAACATGACCTTGATTTTTGAGCGACTTTGGCGCGATTTTTTGGTCTCGGCTCTCGTTTGGCACGATATTCGCTCGATTGATCGGTTGTTTCGGGGTCGTAAGCATAGATCCAAGTCTCATCGCCAGTTATAATGCATTTCGTGACACCCTGGTAGTCGGAAAGCATCGTTTCACACACTTCAACGCGACGCCTTTTTTCCAAAAAATTCAATGTTTTCGGTACCAGTCGAGATTTGACGCGCTTGAGGCCCAGAACATCCTTCAAAATGGTATGCCAACTTCATCAGCAAGGTCTCTTATTGTTAATTGACGGCTTTTCAACACCAAATCTTTGATTTGTTGAACGTGAGCTTCGTCGGTTGAGGTTGATGGTCGCCCTGGACGCTCTTCGTCTTCGACACGTTCACGGCCGGCTTGGAACTCACTATACCACTTGTAAACCTTTTTTTTAGACATAGCCTCATCACCAAAGGCTTTCTGCACCATCCTCAACGCATCCGCAGCAGGAAATTGATTCCGTAAAAAAAAATTTAATGCAAATTCTTTGCTCAACAAATTTCGACATCGCAAAAAGCGAAAAACTCACTTTTAGCAGCTCACAAAACGACACGTATCTCAAACACTAATGAATATTTTGACATGAAATTTGACATAAATGTGACTGACAGTACTACCAACCTAAAAAAAAAATAATTCTCCAAATCCTTCGACGCGCGCTGTTTAAATTCAAATGACACCTTATTTTTTGGGCACAGTGTGAAATGCTGACTTGATTTATCCATGTCTGTCCTAGACAGAGCTGTTAAGCCAACCATCCAATTTCAATTTCATTTTCATATATCTTTATTAACGCCTTCAAAATAAGCTAATTTTGAGCCAATAGAAGCATGCCAAAATTTGGTTTTTGATCGTGTTTTATACTTGTGTATAAGTATATATGTATTCACAAGAAAACTAATTATAAATAACTAGTTCACTAAGCTAAAGCGCTGGCTTCTGTGGTCTTCGGCTCTTATATTATAATTTGATGTGTGGCTATAAGCATCTAAATTAGTTTGCCTACAGTTAAATTAAATTTGATATTCTTAAATGACACCTTGGTCGTTTGTTACCACAAACGAAGTGTGGGTGTCTGATTTGGATACCTTGGTCTATATTAATTTCCACTCCTGTTAGTAATTTTCTCTAGCGTCATTGAATAGCTGAATATATGGGTCTGCATTTCGTGGTTGTTTTTTGAAATTTTTTTTGAAATGTACTTATTATAGACGATTTCAGCGTCAGCCAGTGCGGATGAGTATTTACTTTTATGAGCTGTCCTGGCGAAGTAATATAAAGCTGATTGATAATAAATAAACAGCATCGTGTTTTTACATTGTAGAAACTTTAGTTCAATTATGTTCTATGATAAATATTAAGAAGACCTGCTTGAGCTAGTACCACTTTGGTTGGCAAATGCTACTTCTTGTCGCTATGTGATAAGGGGTTTCATTGAGAGTGAGATGCGTTTTAGCACAGTGTACATAAATTGAGAGTCCAAAATTTATTTTTCCCAACATCAGTACTTTTACATCGTTTACAAGTGTTGAGATGTGTATGTGCCAGTGTTTTGATGAAATTTTGGCTTACAGGGAATCAAAATTGCCTTGAAGTCAGCGATTGAGGTATTCGATTTGTTAGGTTTAAGAATAGGGATAATTACAGCTTTTTTTCAGTTTTGATGTAGTATTCCTTGTTCTAATATGTTGTTATATAAAGTTATAAGCCTGACTTTTAAGGTGACTTTTAAGGTGAAAGATGTGAAAGATTTTTTAGTAGGGGGTAAGAAATTTTGTCTGATTTCTATTTTTTCGAACATTTTGCTGTTAGGAGAATCAGTCGGGTTTTAAAAACGGTATTCCCATCATAGAACAGAGCTTTTTCGGTAATAAACTTTTTGAATGATAAAATCCTCCTGTGACACACTAAAAATATTAATTAACTAAGTAAAGTTTATGTTCCAGTCGTCTAATAAAATTTACGATTTTTGGAGATGTTTTCTAGTAATAGGTCGTCATTTAAATTTTGAATCCATGATTTCTGTTCGTGATTAGGAAGTATGTTGTATCTCAAGCTGCAAAACTGAAATTCTTTGTTCAAGAACTGGCGGCTACTCAAAAATGAAGTTCGATTTTTTCACTAATTTTTCCACTTCGAATTTTTGAAAAAATATTAAATTTTCAACTTTCAATTTCCGTTTATTCATACATATGCTAGATATATGTTGTAGCAACTCCATTGAAAAAAGTATTTTTGATAAAAACGCGTTTAAAGTTTTACATTACGCTAAACCGCTCCAGTTGCCACGACACAAAATAGGCTGCAGCTTCGGAAATAATTTGATTTTTGAAAAATCCGTTTAGCAGTTATTTTTCAATACTAAAACAATCGAAATATTGAAAGTTAAATTTTGGTAAAATTTTTAAAGTACTCATGGCATACCCTCCTAACCACATTTTCCATGCACTTGTTATAATCCGCGACTGGGATGGCCTTCAGTGCCCACAGCGTGCTTTGTATGTTTGGTAATGTAGTGTTCGGGTCTTGTTCGCTTAGATTGATTAGATTAGACATCATATTCATAAACCATCTTCTCATTACAGTTCGTACTTAAGTCAAGTACTGAAAATGGGTGCCTTAAGCAGTGCTTAAGTAACAGCTGATTTTTGTTTTGAATTGTTTTGAATTTTCAGTTATTTGCGAAAAGAAGAATAATAAGAAATTTTTTTTGTGAAAAAAATATGGAATCGGATTGGGATTGTGATTTTGACAGTGACCCAAAATACGACGACCAGTGGAATATTATAAAAATGCGACGAGCAAAAATCAGATCCCGGCCAAAATTCTTCAAGCTATATGACGATAAAGATTTCCGTGACAGATTTCGCATTAGCAAAGAAACAGCCTGGAATGTGCTCGATTGTATTCGACTACATATGTATACATTTCTTTTAGGAATCATGCACTATCGCCAGAACAAATGTTTTTGCTTATATTGCGCTTTTATGTTATAGGAAGTATGTTGAGAGCAGTAGAAGATTTATTTGGATTATCTAAAAGTATGCTAAGTATTTTATGGATGACATTTGTAAAACATATGTATGTTGCCCATAATGTTGCCATACATCGTAATAAAATTTTAAAATCTGCAACAATGCTTAGCTAAGATTTTATTTGGGCAGAACTTAAGTATGGACTGTGAAACCGGGCATATGGGACATATAGCAATCGATTTTCCCACCAACAATAAAAACACTCGGATATGGTATTTTTTCCAGGAATACTTCGTCGTATAAGTTTTGATTTCCTTGATCCTTCTTCTTGCTTCTTAAATTTTAACTACTTAGAACTACATCTTTTACAGGCTAATCCATTTCGGCGTTCCCTACCTTTTTAAAGAAAAAACAAAGAAAATTGAAATTTATTGCAGAATGTTTATTATCATTCGAAAGAACATTCTTTCGCATTTATTTTTTTAAGGTTCTGTCTTTCAAATGTTGGCCGCGGCTACGTTTCAGATGGTCCATCCATTGAGTCTATTTTTCGATGCCTCGTTCGAGCATTCCGGCTGGTAACTGACGAATGACACGTGTGATGTTTTGCTCCAAGGCCAGAATCTAAACGGGATTGACAGACTTTAGACTTTACATATCTCCATAAAAGGGTGATATCACGCAATCTTGGTGACCAATCGACAGGCACAAAACATGAAACTGCACCGAAGTGTTTCCTCAACAAATCCATTGATTGAGTGAGAAGTGGCGCCGTCTTGTTGAAACCAAATGTCGCCGAGATCGCGAATTTCAATTTCAGGTATCAAACCATTGATTATCATGGCACCGTAACGGTCGCCATTGACGTTAACGTTCTCACCGGCATCATTTTTGAAGAAATATGGACCGATGATTCCACCGGCTCACAAACCACACCAAACCGTTGTTTTTTCTGAAAGAAATGGCAGCTCTTGAAGCTCTTCAGGTTGTTCTTCGTCACAAATGCGGTATTTTTGCTTGAAATCATCATTGAAATTCATGGAAATGGAAATGAACATCTCCAAAACATTGATTTATCGCATTTTGACCGAACATTTGGGCTTACGAAAGGGGTGTGCACAGTTTGTTAATCACAAATTGATTGGAGACCAAAGATTGCTCAGAATCCAACATTCGAAGGACGACTATTTGACCAAAAATCACATTTAACCATTAACCACTTCCGTATTCACCTAATATGGCACCGTGCGACTTTTTTCTTTTCGGAAAAATGCATTTGCCCATGAAAGGAAAGCGTTGTGCAAATGTAGAGACCATTCAAAAGGCTTGCACTGGCATACTGGCGGCCATACCGGCCAACGAGCTAAAACACTCGTTCGACATGCTTTTGGACCGTACAAAAAGCTGTATTGTAGCAGAAGGAGACTATTCAGTCTATCTAACTTCGCCTTTTCCTACTTACTCCGCGGATATGCTCAGAATCGCATTGTTTAAATCCAAGTATCATGATAAATGTGTTGATATTTAAAAACCACAGTATGAATTACTGTCGTATGCACATATTAAATTTAATGAACTCAATAAACTCATTTCATTTGCATAAATCAATCAGTTGCAGTGCCGTCGCGCACAATCAACGCAACGCAGCCAAAAAGCGAAAAGAAAACACGCACAATTATAATTATAAAATGCACAAGCGTGCGAATGTGCATTTCCCTACATACTTATACATATGTACATATATATGGTCACTAGGGTAAATGAACAGCAATGTAAAGTGATACATTGATATAAATGTGGTAAACCGACTGACAATATGTGAGCGGACTTATGTTTCACACCGAATTGAATTGAATTCATAATTTATGTCCATATGTTTGTAAGCTTACAAACATACATACTATATAGTGGATTAAATAACCATGTAAATATTCACTTAAATGCTACAATCACACAAATCCTTGTTTTTATACTCCAATATGTACATACAAATTTGTAGTGTCATTATTTCTGAAATCAGAGAAAAGTTTAATGTCAAATTTTATTTTTTCTTCCTTTTTCTCGCATCTTTGTATACCTTTGAGTCAAAACATTGTAAAGTAAACATTGTAAAGGCAAGAAATCTACACTTTCAGCCTAATATAAACTAAAATGAAGGTTCTTAAGGTAGTAGTCTGGTAACTTGGGTTCAAAAAATTAAAAAATTGTTTTTATTTAATTTGAAAGTATAATGTTTTAAGAATATACTGTGAAAATTTCAGACAAATTCGAAATATTTCGGGAGTTATAAAAAGTTTCCTAGAGCACCTCGGGGTCCTCTCTCTCGGAGTTGTTGAACTTTAAACGCGTTTTTCTCAAAACATTGTTTTTCTGGTCTACCCGGGTCCTAACTTTTTTTCTACTAAACCCATTGCTTTCAAATTTCAACAGGCTGTTCTATACACTTATAGTTCTCGTCGGTACTAACGAGAATTTTTTTCACCCCTAACTTTTTATTTTACAACCCTTTCTTTGCTAAATTAAAGGACTTTTTTTCAAAGTCCGCCATTTTTTTATTTACCCTTGAAATTTAACTTCAGTAGTTCCGACCAGAATGACATGTCTATAGATTAAGAATAATCAAGAATATTTGATTTCAGATAACATCAAGAAACCAAATCACCCGGGTCATCCATGTGATATTTTTTTTTTTTTTTTTTTGAGGTTCCAACTTCGAGTGACTAATAATAGTAATAAAGTATTAAATTTTTTTTAAATATTTTTTTTTTTATATTTTCAATATGTAAATAAAAACACTTTAAATATTCAAGATAATTCATTTTTATTTTCCTATAAAGAACCACACTCCAAACGAGTCATGAAAATAGGCATAAGTTACCAGACTACTGCCTTAAGGTATTAGACAAGTCTAGAGAATATGTAATACTCGTAGAAATATATTTTCTTTTGATTTACCTTATACCGCATATATCGGCCAACATGTGATATATCCGAATAAGATTAACTGGGTGTTTTTTCCAGTAGTGGCGTATCTTTGTGTCTGCTTTGTGAGCTGTAGTGTTTTCATATATATCTTCGTATATCTCGTACAGCTCATCGTTCCATCGACTGTGGTATTCGCAGCTGTCAATGCGCAAAGTACCATAAGTCTTCCGCAGAACCCTTCTCTCGGAAACTCGTAACGCCGGCTCATCAGTTGTTGTCATCTTTTATACCTCTGGATATAGCAGGACGGGGGGTTGATTAGTGACTTGTAGGATTTGGTCTTTGTTCGTCGAGAGAGGACTTTACTTATAAATTGCCTATTCAATCCGATGTAGCACAAGTTGACGAGAGTTATTCTGCGTTAGATTTCGAGACTTACGTTTTTGTTGGTGTAATGCTGGTTCCAAGATGGACGAATTTATCTACGACATCGAAGCTATGACTGTCGGCAGGGACGAGGGAGCCAAGTCGCAATGCGACAACTATTTGTTTGATGAAAAGAGATATCTTGTTTTGTCCTGTTCACCACTTCACTTCGCTTCTTTGTACAACCTGGGGAAAGCAGAACTAACGGCGCGGTTGCTATGGCAAATGAGACAGATGTTATAGGCATACACCAGCAGTTGTATACTCACTTGGAGAAGAATGTACCTTTTTTATTCAGCTCTGAACCTCGAATTACTTTCTCTAGCAGTAAATTGAAGAAATCGTGCGATGGGGAGCTCGGAGAGGCTCTTCCTGATCCTGATGGAGCTTTTGGGATTCTTCAACGTCAGTTTATACAGCCATATAAGTTTTGCGGAGATACCAAACTCAGAAGTAGAGAGTAGTAGAGGCAGCTCCTTTTCGTGCGGTCAAAAGTAGCTTAAAAATCGACAAAGCGGTGGTGTGGGTGGATCCTCTTTTCGCAGTACTTTTCAATTTGGCACATCGTGGTCTGGTCAGTTGTTGATTTTCCAGGTCTTAAGCCACACTGATAAGGTCCAATCAGTTCGTTGACATTGGGCTTGAATCTATCACAAAGTACGCTCGAGAGAACCTTAGATGCGATGTTGGCGCAGATCGCTGTATTACCAAGTTTAAAAATGGAAGGCTGAGGTAAAAGTGGTTTACGCTATTCTCAAATCCTGGATTTTCATAGAGAGAAACTGGTAGAAAGTGGTTTTTCGATCTGCTTAATTTCCTGAAGAGTATACTACTCATATCTACTAGTAAGTATTTAGTACTTACTCAAGTTCACCAAAAGATATAGTAAAAAACATGCCAAACAGTTGGTTTCTAGGAAGCGTTCTATACATTTTTTGCTCCCAATATTTTTTTTTAGATAATATTATTTACAATATAAACATACGTAAAGCTTTAAATTCCCATTCATCAATGCAAGTTGTTTTATTGAAATTTGAAAAATTGTCGATTTATTTCAAAAACATGCTTTTACAACAAAAATTGGCATTGTTTATAAAAAAAAATATATTTTAATCAAAATCAATTTTGATTTTGCCTTGTCGTACTTCCGATTGGATTCTAATATAATAATCACGAATTCCGCAGTTCACTAACGAGTAAATTACTCCTTTGTTACGATCCAACGGCATAGCAGGGGGCTTTAGAGTTTGCAAACAATAGCATAGCTGAAGCATTACTCACTCTACCGCAAATATTTCAATAACACCTTCTCTTCATAATTTGGAGAATTTCACAAACGCTATGCGAATTATCAGCTAAATTGAAATTCCTCTCTGGCGGTCGGTTATCGTTGGAATTGCTTCGCGATCGCGTCATAATTATAATAATGCGTTATCAATTAATAATGTTTTTGAAATATATTTTAAGTGATGACAAATTATAGTGAGTGTTGTGTGAAGAGCAAAAAGTTTTTAACTTTCATATTATAAATTTATTTTTCTTCAATAATCTTTTATCTTAAATACTTATAAGTATTACATGAAACACAGAAGCCTTTGAAAAAAAACCAAAGGAAAAATTACTAACGAGCGATCTTATGTCGAGAAGAGGCGTGGTAGAATTTTTCAAAATTTAAAAATGGTTTATCTTGATTTCCGGCAATACTACGAATCCTATAGAAAAAAGTTATATAGTGTTGTAGGTAATGGAAAGATTTTACTTTTCTTAAAAAAGAGTTTCGAATTATTTACATATTTTATAATATTATTGAACCTTATCAGAAACCCCCAACTTATAAATGCATACAGTTGCTGACTAATCAAAAAAAATATTTGCTCTCATTATTACCATTTGTTAGGATGAAGATTCAAGAAAATCAACTTCTTTAGGTTAGATTGGTTGCGACTGGTTTGCAACTTGATACCATTCAGTTAGAGAGTTCCACAAATCTCCATTACAATGTAATAATTCCAGCTGAAAAGCAGCTATATGTGTTCCTGAGCCCGTCACAAATCTATATGCTGAATAATTGAAGAAGTAAGAACTGCTTATGTATCCCTAAATCTCGCAGGAACCGAAAAAGTCAAGAAGCTTTCCTTGAAATAAATTATTTTCTCTATGTTACATAAAGCCTTTTTGCATTGGTATTAATCGGACCTAAGACCTCCGCTAATGTAATATAAGTTTGTAGAAGAATAAGCGAAACCAACTTACAATCGCCGATAATGTCGAAATGTTTTTACATATTTCCTTATGTGAGCCACTTTATGCTAATGACAGTCTGTACAATTACTGAAAAAGCACATCGCTGAATTTTACACAAAAATATTCATTTTAAAGATACCAAGCAATTTCACATTCGGCATTGGCATTGATTTTCTTGGCACTGTGGCCAACTAAATACTGGCAAATCCAGATTTAACGCCCTTTGAATGCCAAAACGGCAAGCAAGCTCAGCTGACTAATGACATATGCTCTATATGTGTATTGCTTTCGTAGATAAGTTATATATAATATTTTAGTTCAGTAATAGTACTATACACTTATATGCAGAATGAGCGTGCATTTAATATACATATTCACAACTTTAAGTGTTAATTAGTTGCCATTCAAATGCGAAAATATTTTTTTTTTTTTATAATTGCACAGTTCAAATTCCCTGCTATTTTGCAGTGGCTTTTTACGTAGGGGAATGTAAAGTGTAACTAAAATTTAACCAGTTCTCAGCATCATTCAAATACCCTCTTTTCCTCCTTCTTCAAGCATATCATTCACAGCCTTTTAGTGTGTTAGTTATGATTCCTACACTGTCAAGGCCAGTTTGTTGGTATGCTTACAAACTGTGGGTTCACATTGTGCGCAATTAGCTTTCTCCTCCACTTTTCTCAAATCAAGAATGTTTGTAGTGTCACAGGTTAGAGATGCTAACATTAAAATGCTCGGATTATTATCAAAAAATGTTTGACAATATTTTGTTTGAATTGTTTCACTCGAATAGTGGAGGGTCATAAGACTTGTCTAATGGTACGCAAATAACGCAATGCTGAGATTTTTCTGACAAATAATATTTAATATATACGTATAGTATATGAAATCATGTTCTATTAAGGTTTATTATTATTATTATTTTTTTTTCATTGAAATATACCAATAACTTACTGCGAAATATAAGTACATGGGAACAAAAACCATTCGTAGAAACTATTTTGGCAAGAATCTATTTCGATATTCTGCGGTGCTTGATGCACTAAAGGTACTATAAATTGCATTGCAGGTGAGAAGTGGGCCACCCACTTTCTTTCAATTTCACTTATCTGTGATGAAAAAGTAGTTATAATCCGATTTCTTGTACACACATATATTCACACTGTATGAGGATGAGCTAGAAGAACAGCGATTCAGCAAGTCTGGTTTATATAGCGTAAATCATTTTCATCTTGGCAATGTTCTAACGCCACCCATCTACGATACGAACCAAGGATATTAGAAATCATATAATACTCTGTTTTAACATATTGTGAGAGCTTGAACAGTGCTTTCATATCTCGTTCAGCATATCTTATACCCCTGTTCCTAACAGTACTAGATTAGTGAGTTTAGTTTCGGATATCTGTGAAGTCTTTGATACTGAAGTCATATATTGTATACATACATATAACTACCTGACCTGGCGAACTTCGTAACGCCTAAATGTCAGTTATTTAGATTTTTTAATACTTATTCTGCTATTCGAGACGCCGGCAATTTTATCAGCTCTGATAATTTCGTGATCATTAGATAGTATCATATCCATAGCACTTTTCAATATTATAATAAATTGATTGTGTTCGTGAAATAAGTTTTGTAATTTTTTAACTATTGACCTTTTCCCTAAATTGCAAAAAATTACTTGATGACGAGATTTGGACAGTTGCTCACGAAAATCAACTATCAAGGATTGGCATGCTTAGTTTAGATGAGGTGAAATGAGCATGAGTAGACGCCCAGAGGAGGTTGTTACCGACGAAAACTTAAAAAAATAACACAAAATAGTTTTGAAGACCATAAAGCGAAATTGTTCGAGATATCAGGCACTCTAAAGATATCAACTGAACGTGCACATCAATCATTACGCGACTATTTGGAGCATGAAACAGCTCTGTGGAAAATGGGTGCCACGCCAGCTTTCCTTCGACCAAAAATGCAAGACAAATTGACTCGAAGCAAGCTTAAGAGATGTTCAAGCATAACAAATCCGATTTTTTGCGTCGTTATGTGACAATAGATAAAACATCAGTCTACCATTTTATCGATAGTCATCCGAGTGGCCCGCTCCAAAGCGTGGTAAAACGCAAGAAGCGACTAGCAAGGGATGCGTATGAAATAATTTTTATTGATTACGTTAAAAAAGGAAGGACCTGCAACAGTGACTATTATTCTTCTGTTTTGTAGTAGACACCGCTTACGCGGTTGTAGCCGAATTTATAAAAGCGCGCCGGTGGTTCTTTCTCTCACAGTTTGGTGGCAATTCTAGATTCCAAGTGTAGCTAGGTCCTTCTCCACCTGGTCTTTCCAACGGAATGCAGGTCTTTCTTCTACTACTTCCCTCGGTGGATACTGTTTTCACTCATTTCTGAGTTGGGGTGTTTTCATCCATTCGGACGACATGTCCTAGCCAGAGGAATCGCTGTGACTATTACGTAGAGTTATTGGGCCGTTTGAAAGACGAGATTACCGAATAACAGCCGTATTTGAACAGAAAGAAATTCTCCATATTAGGTTTGTAGCGACTACTTCCTGTTCTCAAATCTCAAAAAAGAATGCTCTCTGGAAAAAATTTTTTGTCGAATAACAAAAATGGTATCTAAAAGTTGGAGGATCTTATTACCCACGAGGGGAACTAAGTTGAAAAAAAAAATCGAATTTTGCCAAATAAATGTATTTTACTATGGTATCCCGGCAACTTAGCAATTGACCTGTTACTATTATTATATGAGGTATGACAATTAAGTAATGAGACTGATTTCATAAAAACCGTATATTTGAAAATTATTCTACAACTCTGTCATCTCCTTCAAAGTAGTCCCCTTGGAAAACAATACAGCGATTCCAGTGCGTTTTCCTTGCTTCGTAACATTTCTGGAACGCTTCGACTGGGATGTCCGCGAGTACCCTCGTCACTCCCGCCTGGATGTCCGTAATCGACTCAAAATGGGTTCCTTTGACCACCGATTTTTTTTTAGGAAAGAAAAAAAAGTTACAGGGTGACATGTCGGGCGAATAAGGCGGCCGTTGCAACACGGCGATCCCTTTAGAGGCCAAATACTGGGACACGCTGAGTGCGGTGTGGCACGGCGCGTTGTCGTGATGAAGGGTCCAGTTACGATCGATGTCTGGGCGCACCCTGTTGACTCGTTTTCGCAATCTTTCGAGTACTTGGCAATAGTAGACTTGATACACAGTTTCCCCGGTGGAACGAATTCTTTGTGGACGATTCCACGGCTATCAGAAAAGGCAATAATCATCTTTTTCACCTTCGACTTGCTCATGCGAGCTTTTTTCGGGCGGGGGCGGGCGGGGACAACCATTGTGAGCTTTGAGTATTGGAAAAACCAGCTCTTATCGCTTGTAATAGCTCGACAAAGTAGCGTGAGATCGTTTTCCACTTGCCCAATCTGGCGCAAAATTTTATCGCGACGCGTTGCTCTTGATTTCGTTTTTCCATTTTCGTGACGAGCACTACAATCACACGTCTACTCAACTTGACGCAGCAGGCGAACTAAAGAAGCTAGAGCGATGGTAAATATATCAATGGAGAGGGGAAGGATGCCGGAAAAAAAGGGAATTTCAAGATCACAGGTTTACCACAAGCGTGGCAATAAAATCAGTCTCATTACTTAATTGTCAAACCACGTAGATGCAGATCAAAGAGACTATTAACATTTCAAGTGGCATTTTGTGCTTGAAGTTGAAATGTTATTATGTTGTATGTTTCCTCACTTGCGTGAACTACCACTCATGGCTCCACTTTACTTTTATATTACAGAGATACAGTAGAATCGCGAAAAAGTTAACCAAATGGCCTAAGGGTGTTTTACTTTTCTGAAATATTAACTTTTCCTAAAGCCTTTCGAATTTGAAAAAAAAACACGGAAATAAACATACATAATTTTAGTAATAGAATATGCTAAATTTATTTGCATGGCTCACTTTTACTCGTAACAAAACAGAAATTTATATTTAGTTTGTACTTTTAAACATTATACATGCAAATGCTTTCGAAAAACTTACTTTCAGTTGTTGCATATCTTGCTCAATAACTGATTCTTCAACATCATTATCAGACACTTCGATTGTACCTTTCGAAGTGCTTTGTCGTAATCAAATCAAGCAATAGAATTTCATTTTCGCTGTCGTATTGATCATTGTCTAACTGTTTTATATTTTTCAAGCTCTTAAAGCATAGCTCTTGTCACTTCATTCAATGCTAATTTAAGCAGCAACTTGGCTAAACGAATTGAATGTGCTTTCAAATTATTTTCAACCGGAACATTTTCTTGTGATACAATGTTCCATAACAGTTTAGCCCGGTATCCTAACTTGAGCAATCTTATGGGATTTTGATCAGTGGACAGCAAATTTATCTGCTTAATAAACGAATGATGGCACCAGCGGAAGAATAGCCCTGAATTCATCCAAGACTTTTGCCAGTTAGCATATTCCAATGGGTTTTCAATTCCCTTGAATCAACGTGGGCTTGCGAATTCACCATTTATCAGTGGTTTCAACTTAGCAAAACAGCTGCGTTCGCACACTACACACATAATTAGCTATTCTTCGGCCAGGTGCCGAAGAACGGGATATTCCGATTTATGTTAAAATTTCTTAGTGTCAAATTCATGTGTGTTTGCCACTGCATGACGTTTCTTCTTTATTTTTTACATGACCGCATTACAACATTACAATTCAACGGCAATCGACTTCCATGAATACCTTCATCGATTTTGTTTAAAATCTCAGATGCAAATTTAATCTGATTTGCAATGATTTTTTCTACTTTGTTGGCATTTTTTGTCGCACTCATAAGTTCAAACGCTCATGACAAGCTACGTATGTATGCATGTACCTTGCGACTCCGACAAGAATCTTTTACCTAGAAATTTAATGGTGTTTCTTACCAAACAAATGGTTGGGTTTAAAAAAATAAATAAGCTCAGAAGAGTTAACAAAAAGTTAACTTTTTAGAGCAGTACGTGGACGCTCAAAATTGGACAACTTAGCCAAATGTTTAACTTTCTCGCGAGTTAACTTTTGCGCGGTTCTACTGTATATTCTTAATTATTATGAATCGCGACTTCTTCAAAAATATTTTAATTTTATTTCTCGAAATTTTTAACCGTTTAAAACATATTGTAATGAAAATCTATCAGATTAAAATTTTTTTGTTAAGAAAAGGGAAAATTTTGCTCGCCTATCAATTTGAATTGAAGATGCGACACTTTTCAGCAGCTTTTCATATCAATAAATAACAGCTGATTACATTGGAACTTTTGTTTCAACTTGCAACTATGTAAGTGGCAGAAGTTGAGTGATGACAGCTTCATTCGTAATAAGCGAACTGCAGTCTGCCAGTCTGTCACACAAACTCGCTGACAGTGACAACTACGAGCACTTAATAAGCAATATTAAGGAGTGCAAAGTCGCCACAACTACAATGACTGAGTGTATGCCAAAGCTGGGAATAACAACAGTACACATTACTGTGTGTCTGCACCAATACTTATTGGCCACACTGTGTCAATACAATCAATTTCCAATTAAGACACATCAACTAAGCCACACTAAATAAATTCCGAGTTTTGATGAGATTTCAATTTCGATTTAGCTTTCGATTTCATGCATAACATTTTTATTTGCTTTTATTTCTTTTCACATTCTACTTTTACTCAATGCCATCATGTCGAACATGACAAATGTGGCGATCAAAAGTGTATGCTTTCGCCATTTGTCTACCTCAAAGAGGATTTGCCCGCCACACAAGCGCGAACAAAGCGCACAAAAAGCCAAAACGTTGCCAAAAACAAGAGAACAATAGCGCACACAAAAACCAAAAATACGAAAAAAAACACTATAGCGTTTACAACAACAGCAAGCGCCATGATGAATACCGTTTTTGGTAAATATCGTTTGCTTCACAAATTTCGTTTGGCAAAGTGCTTATTTTTTCCCCTCAACACATGCTATCACCACCTACCAAAGGTTGTATTGTAAGTACCGTTATATGTATGGCAAGTTGTTGATGGTGGGCGCTCAATGTTGCATGCCACCGCGCTCGCAATCGTTCAGCGCATTGATATGTAACATTTTTGTACTTCAATCGTTTGAGTGTCGAATTGTTTGGCGCGTTGTTGTAGTAATTGTAAACGTTGTTGTTGTTATTTCAATTTGATATTTCTTTGCGAGGCGCCTGTGTGTGTGTTTACTTAGTTATGCCGTCAATCACAATTGTTGTCAAACGTCATTTTGAGTGGCTTCATTTAGCCTGCGCGCCTCTTTTGTTTGTGTTGTTGTTGTTGTTGTGGCTGCTGCCATGCTGCGGTACAAACTTGTTGTGCTTGTGGCATTTGAGCGTGTGTTGTGAGCCACTTTATGGCAATCAGACAGTCATTCAGGGAGTTAGTTTGTATAAACCGATTGCGACTCATCAACAATGGATTTTTGGTGTATTATGACGTGATTTATGCTTTAGGTGTATACACATACTTATACATATGTAAATACATACTTACATACATATATGACAATTTGTACATAATGAAGGGCGCAGACAAATACATATGCAATTACATATACATGTATGTATGTTTGTATTTTTATTAATGAAGACTTTCTGCGGAAATCGATTTTTAGTCGCAGACACTCTTCGAGTATTTCTTTTCGTTGTGGGATTTTATGCGTCGACTATATTTTGCAAGGATTGAAACAACTTTATGCGCCTTAAATCAAAGCACGTATTATTCAAAAACTCGCTGTATTTGGACGACCGAGCTATTCAAGACAGGTGTAAAACAAAAATGGCGCATCCTGGTGACATTGATCCTGACTCTCTTGGTGGTCTGAGAAAAAAAAAATCAAAAGAAATTCTTAATCAGTAAGGATGTTGTTCCCACCTCAGGGAACACGAAAAATTCCTGAATTTTTTTAAAATATTAAAAACAAAAAATTTGACACGAGGCTGGTAGGAACGATAAAGGATTATATAAAGAAGGTTTACACACGCAGAAGGTTAAATTTCAAGTAAATCTGTAGTATAGAACTTGAGATAATGCCGGTACCGTGTGGAAAAAAGTAGTTTCGAGAAAAACGCGTTCGCTCAACCGGTCTAGTTGCCACGTCACTAAAATGGCTATAACTTTGAAAATAATTTGAGTTTTAAGAAATCCTTTTAGGGAGATATTTTTGAATACTAAAACTATCGAATTATGAAAAACAAAATTTTCGATTTTTTCAAATTTCTAGAGTAGAATACCCCCTTAACTTGCATCAGCTTCTTTGTAGAATATGGTGGAAAGAAAGCATGCCCGACGATTGGAATTAAGTGTGCTTTGCCTAATCCACGAAAAGGGAGACCTCACAATCTGTGTCAACTACCGTGGTACAAACCTCCTCAACATCGCGTATAAGGTTCATTCGAGCGTATTATGTGAAAGACTGAAGCCCATCGTCGACAAACTGATTGGACCTTATCAGTGTGGCTTTAGACCTGGTAAATCAACCACCGACCAGATATTCACCATGCGCCAAATCTTGGAAAAGACCCGTGAAAGGAGAAACGACACACACCACCTCTTCGTCGATTTCAAAGCTGCTTTCGACAGCACGAAAAGGAGCTGCCTCTATGCCGCGATGTCTGAATTTGGTATCCCCGCAAAACTAATACGGCTGTGTAAACTGACGCTGAGCAACACTCAAAGCTCCGTCAGGATCGGGAAGGACCTCTCCGAGCCGTTCGATACCAAACGAGGTTTCAGACAAGGCGACTCCCTATCGTGCGACTTTTTCAACCTGCTTCTGGAGAAAATAGTTCGAGCTGCAGAACTCAACAGAGAAGGTACCATCTTCTATAAGAGTGTACAACTGCTGGCGTATGCCGATGATATTGATATCATCGGCCTCAACACCCGCGCCGTTAGTTCTGCTTTCTCCAGACTGGATAAGGAAGCAAAAGAAATGGGTCTGGCAGTGAACGAGGGCAAGACGAAATATCTCCTGTCATCAAACAAACCGTCGTCGCACTCGCGACTGGGCACTCACGTCACTGTTGACAGTCATAACTTTGAAGTTGTAGATAATTTCGTCTATCTTGGAACCAGCGTAAACACCACCAACAATGTCAGCCTGGAAATCCAACGCAGGATTACTCTTGCCAACAGGTGCTACTTTGGACTGAGTAGGCAATTGAAAAGTAAAGTCCTCTCTCGACGAACAAAAGCCAAACTCTATAAGTCGCTCATAATTCCCGTCCTACTATACGGTGCAGAGGCTTGGACGATGACAACAACCGATGAGTCGACCTTAAGAGTTTTCGAGAGAAAAGTTCTGCGAAAGATTTATGGTTCTTTGCGCGTTGGCGACGGCGAATATCGCATTCGGTGGAACCATGAGCTGTGTGAGATATACGACGACATTCGCTGAACTATGGAATTAAAAGACAGCGGCTACGCTGGCTAGGTCATGTTGGCCGAATGGACGAAAACACTCCAGCTCTGAAAGTATTCGACGCTGTACCTGCCGAGGGAAGCAGAGGAAGACCTCCACTCCGTTGGAAGGACCAGGTGGAGAAAGACCTAGCTAAGCTTGGAATATCCAATTGGCGTCACGGAGCGAAAAAAAGAAACGACTGGCGCGCAGTTGTTAACTCGGCTGTAATCGCGTAAGCGGTGTCTACGCCTATTAAGAAGAAGAAGTTTCACACTAAAGGCCTGGGTGTGTCGTCAGAAATGTACTAGGTCTACTTATGTACATACATACATAGTACATACTTATGTACCGATTTAATTTCCTAGCCATGTACATACATATAAATAAGGAGGTCATCCTGATTTTACCAGAACTTCCGATAATCCCATCCTAAATTTAAGCTATTATAACCTATTTTTCTATGGATCTACAAACATATGTAATAACAAACAAATCTAAAACGTAGACTTCATGGTATTAAAAGCGTTACCAATAAAATTACATATTACTTGTACCCACAACTACACTTACTTCTAATGGGCAATAAAAGCTAACAGTTCATTTCTTTCGTTTGTAGCATAAAAAGGCAAAAAATCCAGTAAAAGCGTTATATGCAAGAAATATCAAATAGAATTCATTTGTATTTTAATATTACGAAACGAATTTGATAAATACCCGATAGGAAATATTAACAAATATACCGAAGGTCCTTTGTTAGAAAAAAAAACATTTGAAAAAAGATCTCACAATTTCTTTCCAGTAGCCGTTTAAAGCGTTAATGAAGTCAGAAGCACACACTACTGTATATTTCTAATAACTACTATGCATATAATGTCTTACAAAATTATTCTAAAAGTAAAGTTCGGTAGCAAAAAGAACCACTCAGATTTTTGGTTTATCCACATAATTTCGCAGAGGAATTCGCTGAAGTTGGGGCAGTGATCAGGAAGGCCGGAAAAACTTCACAGTCGTGGTAAAGCCGTTATCGTGAGAAATTTTAAAGAAAAACCAGATACTTTAGCTCCGGAAATTAATCAAAGCCTCGCTCAGTATAGTGGAATACGTATCAATGACGGAACCCTACACAGAACATATAGTACTACTGGCTATAATAGGCGAACGCCACGAATAAAAGCAATATTAAGTGAAGTTAAAAGAAAGAAGCGTTTGGAGTTCGGAAAAGTCAGGGTATACAGTTTTGTCCGATGTAATTTTAAGGATGGAACGAAGTTCAACATATTTGGACCCGATTGTGGCAACAAAGTAAGACGAAAAGTAAAGTCCGCAAAGCGAATAAACAGCACAATATGTTCGGTTAAGCAAGGGCAGCATGAACCACCGACAATATATTCAAATATTAAAAGATAATTTAAATGTTAGCGCGAATAAGTTCAGACTAGACGGTCATTACGTATTTCAACAAGACAACGATCCGAAACATACAGCTCACAATAAAAAACTTCGGACAATGTACAACACAACTGAGCACGCTCCTCAGTTCCGGGATCTCAATCCGATTGGAATATGCTAAACGCAGACACAACATAAAATGGGAAGAAACCTCATAATTGGAAAATAGAAATTGGAACATAGCATAACATAATATTTTCCTACAGAGTTTCATTCATAATCTCGTATTTCTCGCGACACATGGTTGTAGGCGTATATTTTAGACGATACTCGTCGAGCCGGTTCATGAAACTCATTAAACCGTTATGTACATCGAATTCATTAACTTTACAGCTCACAGCTGTTCGCATCGATATTTGTCGGCGATGTTTAGCGGCTGGAGAAAAGCAACAAAATTTTAATGGTAATACGGGGAAACAAATGCGACGAGCCCACATGCAAATGCTAATGACGCAGTTAAGAAGCGTCTTGCTGAAATGTGCGCCATTTATTTTTCCGCCAGATTAATCGTAGGCTTATCAATTATCCCAGCGCATCTTGTACGCATTCGGAACATTTAATATTCGATTGTTTTGCGTATTCTTTTGATTTTTCAAATCATTTGCCTCGTTTTTTTTCTTCATTCTTCACACAATTCTAATTTTCGTAAAGCTTTCAGTTCTTACCTCCAAACTGAAGAGTATGAGTCATAAATCTAGAATTATTTCAACTCGATCATAAAATTCAAATAAAGAACGAAAATGCCTCGTTGGCTGATAGCAAATTGTTGAAAAATGTCCCAAGGATTTATAAAAATAGTGTTTTACATAATATCTAACTATTATTCTCTCGTGTCTAGACGAAAATTCCGAACAAAAAGTGGGACAGTAAGAATAATTGAAGTCATCTTAAACATACTTATGTATTTACAAAAATAATGCTTTTAATATTTTGTATGATATCCTGTTCTTGTTACTTCTTCAGGAATATTTGACCAAATGTTTTGAATGGATGTTATAAAGTCGTTTCTCTTATGAATACATACAAATTAATTTTTAAATTTGTGCGTCATGGGCAACCACGGGCAACTGCCCGTGAGCAACTCCCGTGGGCAACTCCATGTGGTCAACTGTCTCGTTTTCTTTATTACGTTTTTTTAAATACAATATTTTGCTTAAACCTAGATACAAATATTAATCTTACATTCTAGGAAGTATGTATATCTACAATCCACTTAAAAGAGATTATATGTAAGTTACAAGGGGAAAGGTTCATCTTACAATCTATGGATTACATCTTGGCAAAGTACAATGTTTCATATTTCCTTCTAAACTACATATCCAATCCACTTATGGCGGACCATATGGGTCGTAAGTGCCATGTTACATACTTATGAATGACAAATATGAGATATGTACATATGTTCATGTAATATGAAATATGGTGGTATTAACTCCTCCACCTCTAAATTGAAGCGTCCCGATTCAAAGAGATATATTACATGAGGCTATAGACTAATTTATCAATTTGAACAGTACCATTTTGAAATCTTAATTTACATTTACAATTTATTTAAATTTGACTTTTAAATATATATTCGATTCATTTTATATTATCTTCGACTTCTAATTATTTTTTTGATGGAAGTCTTCTTATGTATATGTGACATCATTTATTGTATTATTGCCTGAATACATTTCAGCAATTTTTTATTTTTACATTATTGAAATTATTTATTTTTAAAATATTAGTACCTCCTTTTTTTGAGTATATTTTTTTTTTTTTTTTATTTTATTGTCGGGATTATCTTCGACTGGCGTCTTAGGATTTTCTACTCCCAAGTAATATAAATTTTGTATTTTATATTTTAATATGTATATATATTACATTTATTTTATATTTTTTCCATTATTTTTTGTTTTATTTTGCCGGTATAAACTTCGGCTGCCGTTGTAGAACATTTCCGTTCCACAATATTTTTTTATAATTCTTCTTTTTACTCTGCTGGTATAGATCTTCAGCTGGCGTTTTAGGACCTTTTTGTCCCACAATAAATTGCCGGTGAAATCTTCGGCAGACGCTTCAGGAGTCTCTGCTCCCAAAGAATTATATTTTTTTTTCCTTTGACTTTATTTTTCGGGTTTGTTTGATTTTTTATATATTTGTGAGTTTCATGAAATAGCATACATAAGTATATAGTAATACTCACAAAAATATATGTAGTTAAATTTTTTTTGCATAAATCTATTGTAATAACTTACTATTAAAAATATTTAAATGGCATTTATTTTGTTGCCTTCTGTATTTAAATATTTGTTTTGATCTTTTCTGGGAAAAGATGCTCTTTTATTCTGGAGGGTCTGGAGTTGAGATTTGCAGAAGGAGAGTTTATATTATAAACCGGAGGGTCCCCCTTGCGGTAGTGAATCGCGGTTTTAAAAATTTTTTTATTATTTGGCTGGTCGAACCTTCATTTAAATTTTTTTTAGATATAATTTAATATAATTTGTATATACATATGTACATATTTGATATACTAATATAATGTATCTTGTTAAGATAAGATTTTATCTGGTTTTTACACCCTGAACAAACATATTAAGTTTGTCATGAAGTTTGTAACACCCAAAAAGAAGCGTCGGAGACCCTATAAAGTATATACATATGTATGTACATATAAGTACATATAAATGATCAGTATGTTGAGCTGAGTCGATTTAGCCATGTCCGTCTGTCTGTATATATACGAACTAGTCCCTCAGTTTTTAAGATATCGTATTGAGAAGAAAAAAAAGGAAAGGAGCATTTGTGGCTGGCAAAGTGCAGAGTACGTGAAGGAGAATATGAATCGATGGATATACATACTAACATATGTATCCTTATCACAAGTGCTGAGCCTTTCTAAAGCAAAAAGCACTTGTGTTGATGAAAAAGCGCTACTTCTGCTTTGAACTTCATTTTTCGCAGTTCTCTGTTTCCGGGCAAGATTTTCGCAAAACGCCTAATTAGGCATTCAATGAGTACAGTTAAATTATTTTCTTCCAAATTTAGGTTAAATTTTGGTAAGTGCAAACTCAAGTTGAAACTTTCAAGAACTTCATCGGAAAACCGCGTTTTTAAATCTGGCATGACCGTGTCAATGAGTGGAATGTATGCAGAAAGCCTGTAAAGGTCTTCACAGCTTTGAGATGGGTGATTGTTTCGATGACTCTGACAACCACATGTTCCTAGTTTTTCCACTTCAACATCTAATTTTTCAACCATCTGTGTAGCGTGTGTTGCGAAATCATGGTCGATTGATGCGTTCTGCGGAATCACACTAAGTGGCTGCCTCAGTAACAAAACATCACTGAAACAGAAAATTCCAATAATAAATTCGAAGTTGCACAGTACTGTGACTAAATTCGATGCATTTACTGCAGTCGTTCTATTCTTCCATTCGCTTATTTTTGTCAGTACTTGAACGATTTCTGGAAGGGTAACTGCGAATTGATGAACGGCATCATGTCTTTGTACCCACCTTGTCTCACAAAGCTGCACAATTTTTCTGCCCAAGAAATGAGACTTGGACCAATGTTGTAAATTCTCTGAATATTTCATTTCATATCCTTCCAATCGAAGCAGATTTCCTTCCAATTTGTTCAGATTATGGGAAAAACATGGTATCATCTCAGCGTTTGTAGCTTCTTTTTGTATTTTCCTTACAGCTTCACGATCCCCCAACATAACAATACAACCATCTGTGCCTATTGCAACGCATTTCTGAACATCCAGCCCTATATCTTTCAAAACCAACTGTCATAACGCAGCTCCCGAAAGTGAAATATCCTCGTGGTTGTTTTCTACAATACTTAAGTATATACTTACTTCAATACTTTTACTACTGTGATCAAATTGGAACTTTGGAAGGTGCATTTTTAATTTATACTTTGGGTGTTTTTCGAACCGGTAATTTTTTTTCTGTAAGTTGGTAATACTGTTAATCACATCTATGCTAAATTTCACGTCAAAATATTCATTAGTATTTGAGATGCGCGACGTTTTGTGAGGCTCTAAAAGGGAATTCTTCGATTTTTACTGTCTAAATTTATTGAACAAAGAAGTGCGATAATGCATAATCTCCTACTGCATTGGTTATTCGTGATCATTTCGCCACAATTTCAACTAATATCGTGATATTCAGCAAAATCACATGATCACTCCGCGGATACCGTTTAGACTCAATTGAGGATATACATAGTAAAAGCTGAATCGGAGAAAGTTCTGATGGTCATCACGATGGAGGATTTTTCCAAGTGCTATGATGACTGGAAAATTCGTTGGCATAAGTGTTTTGTAGAGGGAGGGGATTACTTTGAAGGAGATGAAATGGACAAAATTCACCTTTCAATTTGATCACAGTAGTATTTTCTTATAAATGTTTATACATACATATGTGGTTCGTGTTTGCTTTCGTAAACATACAGACAAATGTGCCAAAGAAAGAATATGAATATTTATGTTCATATGTGCATATGTAAGTACATATGTATGTACTTATTAAATCAGTAGATGAAAAATGAGCTAAAGCCTTGTTAGGCATTCTTGCTTTCTTTATAATAATTATTAAATGAAATGAAATGAATTGTTTTTGTTAAATATGTATGTATGTAAGTACATTAAATGAGCTGCTTCATTTGCTGTAAAAATTAACTCGATACTATGATTAGTTGCAGATACCACATACATACATATGTACATACATATTTATTTTACAATATAATCAACGCCATCGCTTGTCTCAGTTTTTTGTTCACTGTATGTATGAGCTTGCAACTGCGAATTCATTCGAAAGTCAATAAAAAAACATTTTTTTTACTCTCATACATACATTTGTACATATACATATATACTTGCATAGATATGTATGTGATATTTCAAGCGCAATTCAGGGGAATACCCGCATTCAACGCATGGCAACGCCCACCATACAACAACAACCATTGTATTAATTATCCCTCTTCCAATTAATAGCAGAAACAGTGGAGAACGTAGAGTCGTGGCCCGTATTAGCTGATACGACCTATCTTATGGGCGCGCTATTTAAGTGAACAGTGAAAAATGGTACTCCCTTCTCTCTTTGACGTTAGAATTCACGGCAGTTGGATTTTTGCCGCAGAAACGTGTCAACTGATTGCTCTCTCACAACGCAGGGTTGCCAATATCGATATACTGTAGTAATTATCAACTTTTATAATTTAATCTGTTCAATATGTTTGAAATTTTCTTAAAATAACTCAAAATCAGAGTCGAATGCTATTATTTATAAATATATAAACCATTTTTAATAGTTTGTTTTCAGTTTTGATATTTTATATTGCAAAAAATTGTAATTGAAAACATAGATGTGCTCAAATTTATATATGCGTATTGGGCAATGGCAACATTGTTCAAATGAAAACAAACAAGAATGGCTGCTTTCTGCGTTTTTCCTACGTGCTCAACTGTTCACACATTTTCCTCGATAAGGAAGGAAAAGGAAGAGAGTAGCGTTTTTGACTAGTTCTGGTATAACTTTATACCGCACATGTTGGTTACACTGCAAAAGATCTCGATAAAAGAAATTATTAGTCGGTTCAAAAATTTACTTTTGATTTATTGAACGTATGCTGGATTCATTAGAGATCGTAAAATATACAAGTATGTTTTTAATGTGCTTGATTTCTGTGTTTTTAACTTCAACTTAGTCCAGTTCAGAAATTTTTTACAAACGTCACTAAAGCAATATCCTTTCACGTCCAACGTTTTGATAATTGTTTTATCATTACTTTGTTAAGTTGATTATTATAATTTTAGATTCGATTTTCAATAAAGCATAGAAACCTTTCGCATAGTTCTTCGAATATTTTTCTTAAGCTGTGTGTGGGAATCACATGATGTTTATACGCGCGAAAACGGTGCGCAGAACCCTTTTCATAACTGGAAAACTAAATAAAATATTAATAACAAACCGATTATTATCAAAATATTTGATATAAAATTACGATCAAAAAACAAGAGAACATTCATTATTTTTGTAAGTTATATCATGTTCAGATTGAAAATTTAAAGGGATTACATTACATTTAATTACATTCACTAATCAGCCAGTTCTCACTGCCGTTAGAAAGATTAAAAAACAGCTGTTATTGTCATTCAAGAATTCACATCGCTTAATATTTATCAATAGAAAAGATTGTCATATAGTATTTTGAAATAAAAGCCGTCTTTTTTCAAATACTTTCCATATAATAGAAATAATGGATGCATTTTTTCATTTGTTAAGTCGATTTTCAGGTGAAATTAGATTCATTGCTTTAAAAAAAATTGTTTGTTTACATTTTGTTCCCTTTGTAGTGTCTAAATCAGCTGTGATAATGTAACAGATTTCCAATGCTGACAAGTAGATGGCGCAAAATCAGAGTCGCACAGAGAGATTTAGCGTGGATCAGTTTCAAATCATTTCAATGAAGTGATTTGGAACTGTAATTTTTATATGGCGAAATCTTGATAAATTTATGAGATTAGTGGGATAAACCACTCAACAACCGAAATCGTGTAATTAAGTGTCGGTCTGAACATGGTTTAAAGTCGTAATCTGGGCACTTGAAAGCATCAACACCTGCTAAAATATTCTGGGCAACAAAAATAAGTTTGCTTTTGTAGGGCTGTGTTGTTTTTTGTTAGTATTTTTCTTAGAACTGGGATACATAAAATACTTGGAATGTATATGGGGTATTCCATACCAAATCGACCACTTTTGAACCCGACCCCTTTAGATTTTGCTGAAACTTATCCATCCTTTTCTACTCTTTGAAAAACATTTTTGAGAATTTTTTCAAAATTTTTTGTCCTACTTCAAAAAAGTTATAAATTTTTCTATTTTTTGCTAAAAAAATGGCTTTTTTATATTCAAATAGCCATAACTTTTGTAGAAATTGACTTTTGGGGACCATTTTTTTTTTTAAATTTTTGTTTTTGAATGAACTTTTCGAAAAAATACTCGAAAAAAATTTAACACGATCAATTATATAAAATAATCGTTTTTTTAAGTAAAATCTTAATTTTTATTTTTTTGAAATTTCGCCATTTTTTGTTTTTTTTTTCTCAAAAAAACTTCAATTAATTTGACAACTATCCCTGCTAATCTCGGAGTGGGCCGATTTTTTTTTATTTAAAAAATGAAAAAAATTTTTAAATAAATAAAAAAAAATATTAAAAAAACTCGGCCGACTCCGGGATTAGCAGGGATAGTTGCCAAATTAATTGAAGCTTTTTTTGGGGTGAAAAAAAAATAAAAAAAAATGGCGAACTTCACTTTTTTAAGTAAAATCGTTTTTTTTTTTTTTGGAAGTTCGCCATTTTTTTTATTTATTTTTTTTCACCCCAAAAAAGCTTCAATTAATTTGGCAACTATCCCTGCTAATCCCGGAGTCGGCCGAGTTTTTTTAATATTTTTTTTTATTTATTTAAAAATTTTTTTCATTTTTTAAATAAAAAAAATATAAAAAAAAATCGGCCCACTCCGAGATTAGCAGGGATAGTTGTCAAATTAATTGAAGTTTTTTTTGAGAAAAAAAAACAAAAAACAAAAATGGCGAAATTTCAAAAAAATAAAAATTAAGATTTTACTTAAAAAAAAACGATTATTTTATATAATTGATCGTGTTAAATTTTTTTCGAGTATTTTTTCGAAAAGTTCATTCCAAAACAAAAATTTAAAAAAAAATGGTCCCCAAAAGTCAATTTCTACAAAAGTTATGGCTATTTGAATATAAAAAAGCCATTTTTTTAGCAAAAAATAGAAAAATTCATAACTTTTTTGAAGTAGGACAAAAAATTTTGAAAAAATTCTCAAAAATGTTTTTCAAAGAGTAGAAAAGGATGGATAAGTTTCAGCAAAATCTAAAGGGGTCGGGTTCAAAAGTGGTCGATTTGGTATGGAATACCCCATATACATATGAACATACATATGTATTTAGGTATGCATGAAGAAATACAACCGAAAATACACATGGTATTGAATCTGAAGGCGTCAACATTTGCAAGCATTTTATTGCTGACGCCTGCAAATGGTGATTTGTTTAAAGTGAGTTACGGCACCGATAAGTGAAACTGGAGCTTCTACCGATCGCTTTATACATATGTACATACATATGTACATACAATGTAGCTTTGACAATATAAAGTCGACATTATAAAAATAAAAGTCTTACTATGCTTTTTTCCTCTTTAAAATTATTTTATTTTAATGATTTTTTTTTTTAAATATTAAAAAGAATTTGCAAATTTCAAAAAATTTGGTATTGATTTGCATAACTTAAAGAAATGGTTGCCAACTATTAATTTTACAAAAGCACCAAAAAAGACGTTTTATGGCGAAATATCTCTAATTGAATTTTTTTCTTTAAATTTAGCTGTCAAAAGTATTCATTGTAGGGATTACATATCGATAATCATCCGAGTATGGTAAATAGAGGATCAGAATGCAGATATCTTCAAAATTTTTATAAAGTTTCGAAAATTAGTCTTTAAACATCTTAAGTACACACCTAGTACGAAATTGAAAAAAAAAAATGTTTCCATATTTTAATAGGTAATACCGCTACATACTAAAATTTTAAGGTTATATTTATTTTAAGTAGATTTTGAATTTTTGAGTCACAGCTTTCTAAAGTATAGCCTCTCAGGTAAATCAAATCCTTAGGTTTATTTTTTAATGCGTTTTTGCTCGAAACAGCATTTTGCTGCAGTGATTACTTGGAGCATAGTCATTGATCACATAGAAATTAAAAAGGC